>WOXC01001137.1:0-70341 GCA_011680675.1 Gymnobelideus leadbeateri
GTGACTTCCTGTTTCTTAGTGTCTCAGGCTATGAGTTTGGGGCCTGATCCTTGACTTTGAATACCTCTGGGTGGCTAGTTTATGGCTAAGTCAGGGAAGTCAGTGAGGAATGTGGATGTGTAGGTGGGGATGAGTCTGACCACTTCAGATTTCTGCCTCTATACCCCTGGGCTATAAGTAGGCTTTTGTTGGTAAGGTGAGGTGGGGCTAGTTGGGTCCCCTCCCTCTCTTCTCTTCAAATTCCTGGCTGTCTCAGTTACACCCTTTCTTGGAGATTCTCAAGCCTGAGGCTATTTCCATTAACTTGGGATTTCAATCTGGGTGGGAGACTTATCTTTGGGTTTTCTGCTTCATGAAGGAGGGATGGGAGGATCGGAGCAGCTAGAATTTACTTTGCCATTCCAGCCCCTGTATCATACAGGCAGGCAGTTTCTAAATTTCCAGGCTGGGGGCTGAATGCAGCCTGAGAAGCCACTCTCTCCACTGGGGGCCCGACTCTCCTACCTGGCTCCAATGATCCGTTCCCTCTGCCAGATGACTGCGATTCGTCCTTGGTAAGTCTGCAGGCTGGGGCTTTTTCTCTCTCTGGTGTAGTCTGCTTGCCTGCTCTTAGGTCTGAGCTGTGCAGACCCCACGCGCTCTGCGCTTGACCTGTGCGGACACTCTGGGCAACCTCCTGGGCTGGATTCTGCCACACTCTGTCTTCCACTGGGCTTCGTCACTCCGGAATCTGCTCAGATTTACCCTTTTGGACTTAGTGACCGGTAAAATTCTTTAAGGAACAAAGTTAAAATCTTTATTTCAACCTGCATTTGTTATTAAGGCTCTTCAATTTTAAATATTTTTCCTGTTTTACCTTAGTCTTGATATTTAGTCATAATAGCTCAATGGTCGACTTAAAATTTATTGTTTTGGCTATTCCTGAACTTGAAAGAAAATTTTATTATAATTATCAATTTTCTAGCAGACCAATTCTATTAATACATAGAAAATACCCTATTCTACTCTAGTTGTCATTTTTTTTGCCTTAAACGTTCTCATTTCTGATTTCTGACTCTCAAAATAATGCAAAGTCAGAGGAAGATAAGAATTACTTTTTAAATGAGGGACAAAAATGAATTTAAAGGCCTTAATAATTTTAACAAAACATAATATGAAGTAAAGCTAAATTTAATTTAAAAATTACCCTCCCCCCACACATACACTGATTCATTCCTTCACTCACCAAAAAATCATAACCATTTTATAAGGGCAATAGAGGTACTTATAGGGCTATCCAAGGTACCTAGAGATCATACAAAGATAAATATGGCAGCATCTCTGCACACAATAATCTTTTCACAAATATGTGTGTATACACACACACACATACACACACATATATATATAAATAAACTCTGCTCAATGGATGACAGGAATATAAAGTTACAGGATTTCAGATGAGGGAGACATAATTTCTGACTTGGCTTAATGAAAAGATGACATTTGATATATTGAAAACCAGGTATGATGCCACCAGAAAAACACCACATATAGAGAATGTAGTTAAAGAGTAGAGAAAAAGGAAGGGCTAAGTTACAAATGCATGGAATGCCGGAACCAGGTGATTTTAGAATGGAATTGGAAATTGTAGAATAAATTGTAAAGTACTTTTAATCCTGGCAGAACAATGGATTCAGACTTTCATTCAGATTTCACAATAATCTTTAAAAGTGCTCAAACAATAGAGTGATATACATCTGTGCATCAGGAAAACAAGTTTCAAAAATGGATGACAGAAAGAGTGAAGGTAGAGAGAATTATCAGCAAGCTTTTGAAATGGTTCAAGTAAAATTTAATGGGCCTTAACCAGCATAGTGTCAGAAAGAATGGCAAAAAAGACAAGCATTTGAGAGAGATTAAGGAAGTATAATTAATTGGACTTGAAAATTGATATTTGGCATGTAAGACAAATAAATGGACATAAGTTCATGAGCTTGGGTGATTAGGAAGAGGTTTATTACCATTAGCAAAACTAAAGAAGTAAGGAAGAAGAAGAAGAACATTCAGAATTGGGCCCATATGTTCAGTTTCAGAAAGTTGAAACATCTGCTACTAATGTGAAAAACAAGGGAAATGTCCAGAAAACAACTTGGAATTCTAACCAGAAACTGGGGAGAGAGAAGACAGCTAGAAATTTTAATTTTAAAGTCATCAGCATAAAGGGGAAAATTGAGGATATGGAGTTGAAAGAGGTTTCTAATGAGGGTGTTGAATAGATAAAGAGAAGAATATTTCTAAGTACTTTTTGTAAGAAGGCGAGACACAGAAAAGGTCAATATGGAAAGAGGAACAATCGGTCAGTGGATTCGCCAGATATTTTTTAAAAATGGGTTGAATATCAAGAAAGAAGTGATGGTCATTACTGTCAAGGAAGTCAAGAACTGATAAGAGACCAATGACTTTGAAAATTAGGATTTCACTGGTGGCTTTTAGGAAATAATATTCAATAAAGGACGAGAAAGAAGTCAGACTTTAATGAGTAAAGAAAGACTTAGGAGGAGAGACAGTAGAGGCAGAGAGTGAAAACTACTTTTTCATACATTCTGGGACAAATTTAGGGGTCAAAAGTTTATGAATTCAGATTAATGGCAGTTTATTTCTGGAATAGACAAAATTTATTTCCCTGTGCCTTTAAAAGTGCTCTCACTAATTATACTAATTTTTACTCAAAATCATTATTTTTGTACACCAAGTTTCAGCCAGATGTTATTTAAAGCAGCTGAATTACAGACCCTTGAGAACTTGGGTTTATAATGAAAATGCTGACAGCCTCTTAACTAGGGAAGAGCACCAGTTCGTTTGGTGTGTATATATAGTGTCATTGTTAATATTGCCTTGCCATCTGTTTGATCCAAGATTTGTAAAATATATTAGCATCAAACGACTGGTTTTTAAATGTTGGATTGAACCTAAAATGGTGAAGTGATAAAATAATTCATTTGTGCTATCTCTGTCTCTGTCTCTGTCAGTATGTATTTGTTTCTCTCTGTTCCTCTGTCTTTGTATCTCTTTCATTAGGTCTCTGATGATGCTATCCAAATGCCACAACATGGGAAAGATAATTTAGAAACTACATATTGTCTTCAAATAAATTAATCATTTTAGTTTAGAACTCTACTCCTGGAACACTGTAGTAGGAGGACAGGACAGCTATGAGACTTGACTTTTCAACACATTCATAGTGTAAAATAGATTATCAACAGTATGCAGTGAAACAAAAGCTAGTAAAATGTATACTGTCTAATGCTTTCATATCCATTTAGTTTAGAGAAAGGTTAGAAAAACTACAGATGGCTTTCATGAACCCCTAAGAATTGTTTTTTTTTTCCTTAATTCACTGATATTAGATAAATTTGGTTTCAGGGTCAGAAATTTCAGTCATGATTAACAGATATAAAAAGCTCTCAAAACCTCTACAAGAACACCTCTTCTGACCAGGGTGAATGCTTACAATAATGATAATTGTAATGATAATAATGTACATTTACATGGCACTTAACAATTACTAAACATTTTACATAAATTAATTCATTTGACTTTGTCCTTACAATAATACTGCTCTTACAATAATAATAGAAATGTAGAACAATTTTATGAACAATTTAGAGTCAATAAAAATGAAGCTCATAGAGTTTGTATTGAAGAAAAAATTAGCTAGTAAATGGTAGAATCAGAACTGCAATCTAAGTCATCTGACTACCAAGCCTAGTACTCTCTTTCTTTGGAAGATAAAACTGATTCACATAACGAGTACATTCGGCAATAGACTGGCTATTAATTCTCCTTTCTGTTCTCAGTTAGTATGATAAAGGTGAAAAAAAAAATCTATGGCATATTCCTTAACTCAAACATAACAATAGACACTTGGAGAGGAAACGAAGGGTTGGTTAACCTTACACTGTGCCATTGTTAAATGTATTAAGAGGAAGACTAGGAAATACACAGCAACAATTTTTCAATGATGCAAATTGATTATTTTTCCACTTTGAAAATTATATTAGTCTACAGCAGACACTCAAAAAGGACTTCATGAGAATCTATAGAACTAGATTTCTTTCTTGGCTTAGTAATATAAAGTAAATCATAGGCAAATCACTTCATCTTAATTTTTCATCTGTAAAATTTGAGCTTTTAACATGATTTCTAAACCCTTTCCATATCTAGCATTCTATGAAATGATGCATTTGATGCTCTCATTCTAAGTCACTCTTCATTGCTGCAGTCCAATAACAACTGTGAGAATTATTTAATTTTCAGAGATCAATTTTCTTGTGCCTCCATAAATTATAACAAATCTTCATTTACAGTTCAATATAGAATATAATAATAAAACACCCCTATGCTCAGAGTTTCTGCCTGCTTATATAGTGCTTTACACCACTGTATCTCTGTGAGGATGCTGAATTTTCAGCTCTCCTAAGCATCCAAGAGCAAATTGCCCAAACAGTCAAGACCTCTTTTGTTTTCTCATTGCTTAACTAGTTCCTTTCTTTTTAGTGCTGAATTCTGAGCAAGAAAATGCAAGCCTAAGGGAACATAGGATAAAAATGGACAAAAATATAGAAGAGAAGGTTGAATGGAGATATCATTGAAATGTACTTAAAAAAGGAAAATGAGAAATGGTTGGTAGTAGAAACTATATCAATTGTTTGATATAATCCAAGAAAATAAAGGTATCGAACATAAACCAAAACAACATGTTTTCTATGTGAAGGTGTATAATAGGAAATTATATCAGTATTTCATTTAATTAAATCATTAATAAATTCAGGAGTATAAATTGAAATGTTCTTATTCAATTATTTCTATGGAAGAAAGTTTTTTTTTTCATTTAATGTAATTCATGTAACTTAAACATCTTACTAAATCATGATTTAGAATCAGATCAATTTTCAGACTAGTGCTTCACATGTATGCATGTGACGAGGTCTTTTGCTCATTTTACAGTTGAATCAGTGGTGATGTGAAGTGTAGTGAGTGAATTCAAGCTGAAAAGTGCCAGCGTTTGCAGCTGTGATAGATTCTGGAAGTCCCATTCAAGCTCTCACCATTTTCTTTCTGACAGGAGTCACTTCACAGCCTGTCAAAGCCCAGAGGAACAACACGGATAAGCAAAAGCAGTAGGTAACACTTTGGCATGCAGTAACAGATCATTAATCAGTTTGCTTTTGCAAGATGTGATTGACAATTATAGTTTCATTCTCCTTAAAATATGTATAAAAGACTTATTTTTATGTATGGCAAAAATATTTTAAAAGAAGAGCTATTCCATCTGGAATATAGGATTTAGAATAGTATATACAATAGATTGAAAGATAAAGAGATTTAACAATTGATATGAGATACAGACAAATAGTTAACAAATGGTATATAGTTTTAAATAGATAAAAATGTGTGTCTATGCATATATTTGTATGTATATATGCATGTGTACATATATACATATACTGCTTTAAAATATTTTATCTATATATACATACATATACATATCTATATATAGCTATCTATAGTGATATAGATTCATAGAAATAAAAATATTATATAGCAGTAAATACCTTCAAGGCAACTCTTAAAAATTCCATTTACTTTTAACACTTTTTTCTCCTTACATTTTTGCTTCCAAATTTTCTCCCTCTCTCTCAATGCCTCCTTCACCCATTGAAGAGGTTAGCAATATGATATTAATTATACATGCCAGGTCATGCAAAACATGTTTCTATATCAATAATAGTTGTTAAAGGGAAGAAAATATAAGTGAAAGATATTTTTTTTAATTTGTAGTCAAAGTTCATAAGTTCTCTCTCTGGAGGTGGATAGCATTTTTTAATTTTGAGTACTTTGGAATTGGATCATTGTATTGAAAAGAATAGCCACACATTCACATATGTATTCATATGACCATACACCCTTCTTCCATTATTTCCATACTGAGCAAGATTTCATCAGTCTCAGTTATTGTTTTTTCCATATAGGAATGTAAATAGTTCAACTTTGATAACTTCTTTTTGATTTCTTTTCCCTGATTACCTTCTCAGGCATCTCTTGCTTCTTGTGTCTGGATGTCAAATTTTCTATTCAACTCTGTTTTTTTCCTCAGGAATGCTTGAAACTCCTCTATTCCACTGAATGACCATGTTTTCCCCTGAAACAAAATACTCAGTTTTGCTGGGTAGGTGACCCTTGGGTTCATTCCCAGCTCTTTTGCCCTCTGGAATATCGTATTCCATGCCCTTCAATCTCTCAGTGTAGAAGCTGCCAGGTCCTGTGCTATTCTGATTGTGTTTCCACAATATTGAAATTGTTTCCTCTAATGGAAAAGTCAAAGGGGGTATGGGAGAAGATAGGGGGGAGAGCAGATTGAAGGAAGTTATATCTTGTGGGACTGCTATTCTGGGAGGGTGGGTAGGGGAAAAACAGGGGGAAAATAATTGCAACTCAAAATCTGGCAGAAATGAATGATGTGAAACAGAAGTTAATAAAGCATTTGTTTAATAAAAAAAAAATAAAAGGTGGAGGTGGGGAGGGAGGGGTCAATGGCTGCCCAGAGTCTCCTCTGGCCAAATCATACAACTTTTTCCATAAGTGAGCCCCAAACAAAATCTCATGTTAGGATCTATGTCTATTTCTATATATCTCTGTCTCTCTGTCTATCTATCTATCTATCTATCTATCTATCTATCTATCTATCTATCTATCTATCTATCTAACTATCTACCTACATACAGTCTTCTCCAAGGTCAGAAGACATCACACTACCGTTGTGACTCCATCACCTAGGTGTGTTGAAATAAGCTTCCCCTTAGCAAACGTCTCTTGTTGGGCTCCAAGTGAGGCCCATTAAGGGGCAGGGAAGATCTTCAAATTCCCTTACCATTACAACACTCTGCACCTTAGCTTGACAGTGAATGAAATCAAAGTGTCTACCCATCTTACACCACTATACTCCATTGTATATGCTTTGCTGCTCACCAAATGCCCCTGGGTGAAAACCTCCTATCATGTGCTTAGTCCCTGTCATTAGAAATAAATTTACATTGTGGTATATTAGTGAATCTATAAAGAGTACTATGTACAGTCATCTCTTGATTAAAATATTAGTATTTTCCCCCAAAATAAAAACAGGAAAATTTTACTTTGGGGGAAATTCTCCAATTAGAATTTCTATAAACTATTCTGAAAAGGAAGCATTACCAATTTCAAAAATTGAATGTGTAATCATTTAAACAGCAATTGAAATTCTCTCTTCAATGAAGCCTTATTAGGAAGAATTAAACTTCTCAGAAATCAACACAAAAAAGACAAGAATAGCAACACCTTTCATAATTGATAATCATTATTATGCTACTGTTACTTTGCACAATAATTTCCTCTTGTTCTCATTTCTCTTTGCATCATATAAGCATTTATATTTTTTCTTTATTTTCTGGAACCAAAAATATTGGGCAGAGCCAAGATGACAGAGTAGAAACAGCACTTCCAAGGTGCTCTGCCCCACCCCATTTCTAAACAATGTGAAAGGTGGATGCTGAACAACTTCTGGAGCCCCAGCACCCACAAATCGACACAGAGAACCTAACCTCCGACTGAGGAAAGCCCAGCAGCCCTGCAGGGGGTGGCCAGCACAGCACAGCACAACACTCTGGGAGCCAAGCCCAGGCCCACCTGAGCCGCAGTTTTATCCCCAGGGTGACACGGCCAGCAGCCAGCAGGAGGTACCCCAGAACACCAGTAGCTGTGGCCATTCCAGAATTATCAACACAGATGTGCCTAAAACAAAGTGAGAGTTTAGTGCCCTGGGAATTTAGGAACAGTATTTGGGGAAATTGTCGGCTTCCTTCCCTGAGGGTGAAAAGCACCTGAGTAAACTGCAGCACAGATGCCATTTTGCAGTGTCAGTGGCAGCTTCAGCTCCAGATGGACAAACGGTAGCGAGATCCAACAATCAGTCTGGGGGTTAATCACTCTTGCTTTAACCCTCTTGGATCTGTATTTTGGTCTGGAGGGGAGGTCTGGAGTGGGTATCCAACTTGCCAGAGCCATGGAGTCTTTACAGAGTTCACCCAAACTCCGGAAGTTGTGAAGACTACAACAATCGGGATGGAAGCACTCCTGTCTGGTGGCAGAGTCCTACTGTGGCAACAAGCCCAAAAATCAAGTAATTAAGTGGCAACATGCCTAGGCAAAGGAAACAAAATAAACAGAAAAATGCAACATTAGACTATTATTTTTGGGGTAAAGAGGATCAAAGAATGGAACAGGAGGAGGACTGTGAGGTAAGAACTCCTGCACCAAAAGCCCCAAATGAAAATACAAGCTGGCTACAGGCCATAAAGGACATTAACAAGCATATAAGAGAAGTGGAGGAAAAATTGGGAAGAGAAATGAGAGAGATGCAAGAAAAATATGAAATGAGAGTTAACAGCCTGACTGAGGAAAATAACACCTTAAAAATAGACTAACTCAAATGGCAAATGAGGCTAAAAAAGGCAATGAGGAGAAGAATGCCTTAAAAAGCTGAATTTGCCAGCTGGAAAAAGAATCTCAAAAGCTCACTGAGGATATTCATTCCTTCAGAGTTAGACTGGAGCAAATGGAAGCTAATGACTTTTTGAGAAATCAAGATGCTGTTAAGCAGATCCAAACAAATGAAAGATTAGAAGGCAATGTGAAATATCTCATGGGGAAAACCAATGACCTGGAAATAGAGCCAGGAGAGATAATTTAAAACTTATTGGACTACCTGAAAGCCATGATCAAAGAAATAACCTAGAAATCATCCTTCAAGAAGTTCTCAAGGAAAATCACCCTGATGTTTTAGACACAGAGGGTGAAATAGAGGTTGAAAGAATCCACCGATTGCCTCCTGAATACGTACTCAAAAAGAAAACTGCCAGGAATATTAGAGCCAGGTTCCAGAATTCGCAGATCAAGGAGAAAATACTACAAGGAACCAGGAAGAAACAATTTCAATGCTGTGGAAACGCAATCAGAATAGCCCAGGACCTGGTAGCTTCTATACTGAGGGATTGAAGGGCATGGAATGTGATATTCCAGGGGTCAAAAGAGCTGGGATTAAAACCAAGAATCACCTACCCAGCAAAATTGAGTATCTTGTTTCAGGGGAAAATATGGTCATTCAGTGGAATAGAGGACTTTCAAGCATTCTTGAGCAAAAAAAAACAGAGTTGAATAGAAAATTTGACAATCAGACACCAGAAACAAGAGATGCTTGAGAAGGTAATCAGGGAAACGTAATCAAAATGAACTTATCAAAGTTGAACTATGTACATTCCCAAATGGAAAAACAATAACTGTGTCTGATGAAACCTTCCTCATTATGAAAATAATTGAAGAAGGGTATATGGGCTTATGAATACATATATGAATGTGTGTATATATGTTTACAGGTATACATGGATAGAAGGCACATGTTGAATTTGGTGGGAGGGGATGATACTTAAGGGGTGAAGTTAAGAGGTGCAAGAGCAAAGTGGCAAGAGGAGATGGGGAGAGACAGGGTAGAAGAGCCAAGGGGAAGTAGTTACAGGGGAGGGGAAGAACAGGAAGGCCAAAAAGGCAAAACCATATTCTCATTGAAATTGGCTCAGGGAAAGAATCTCATGCATACTAAATGTGATATCTCACCCTGCAGGAGAGTAGGGGGAAGGGGGATGATAGTGAGGATGATGGAAGGGAAGGCATTCTGGGGGGAGGGGAGGTTGGAATTACCCACTTTTGAAGAGGGACAGGATCAAAGTAGGGAATGGAACAGGTGGGGGGTGGGATGGGAGAGAGGGAAATATAAGCAGCCTTTTATAATATATCTACTATGGAATGTTTTGCATAGCTATATATGTACAACACATACTGAATTGCTTATCTTCCCAGAGGGAGTGGGTGACAAGGGAGGAAGGGAATGGATCTGAAATTCGAAGTTTTAAAATTAAATGTTTCAAATGTATATAAACACTATTATTTAATCTATTTTGCATATAATTAGGAGATAATATGTTCAGGCATTGGGGCACAGCGATTTACCTTGCCCTAATGGCAAAGTCGAAGGGGGTATGGGAAAAGATATGGGAGAGAGCAGATTAGATGAGGGGATATCTTGTGGGACTGGTATTCTGGGGTGGTGGGTAGGGAAAAGATCGGGGAAAATTGTAACTCAAAATCTGGTGGAAATGACTGATGTAAACCAGAAGTTAATAAAGCATTTGTTAAAATAAAATTAAAAATATATTTTCTGGAACCACATCTTCTTCATTTCTTACAGTACTCCGTGTAGAATTCCAATATAATTTCATTCCATTTATTCAGTCATTCCTCAATTGATGAGCATTCCCCTTGATTTTAAATTATTTTCCATAAAAAAATGTAGTTTATAAAATTTTGGTAGCTATAGGTCATTTGCCTTATTTTTGATGTCTTTGGGATATAGACTTAGTAGTGTCATTGTTGGGTCAATGGGTATGGTGAATTTTTTAACCATTTAAGCCTAGTCTTAAATTTTGCTACAGAATGATGAGATGAGTTCACTACTCTACAAGCAATTTATGAGTATACACATTTTCCCTCATTCCCTGCAGCATTTGTCATTTCTGGTAATCATCATGTGGTAGAACAGAGTTCTTTTAATTTGTCATTCTCTAATCAATAGTGGTTGAGAGGTTTGTTTTTTTTTTTTCTAAAAATATAAATACCTTTGATTTCTTCTTCTTCAAATGGCCTGTTATACCCTTTTATCATTTTTTAATTGGGGAATGGCTCTTATCTTTATAAATTTGGCTCAATTCTATACTTAGTAAATATTTGAGAAATGATGTAACTATCAGAGACTTGCTGTAATTTTTTTTTTTGATATTACTACATCATGTATGGCATTTTAGCATAATTAAGTTTCCATGATTATTTCTTTTTATAAGATTTTTTCTTTTCCTTTTCTGAGATATATTTTGTGTATATTTATTCTTCCATCTTTGAACCAATTCCTATTATAATGTGGTTAAAGTATTGCCAGTCACCCTTCTTCTTCTAACCCTCAATTGTAAAAGTTGTTACTTGCACATTTCTTTTATGTGAGAAAATTTCCCATTTTCTTTTTTTCTTCCATTTCTTTCAATACATCTTTCTTTATCATCCCTTCTTTATTTGAGATCATTCTAACATAATTGACTCGTATCCATGCATCTTTATGAAACCTCTTTATGTAAACGCATTTTAACTGCTTTAATGATACAATTATTGGAAATTGTATGTATCATCTCCAAATACTGGAATATAAAAAGTTAAACTTTATGAAATCCCTTATGATTATTCTTTCATGTTTACCTTTTTTTGGGCTTCTCTTGAATCTTCCATTTCAACATAAAATTTTCTATACAGGTGTTGTCTTTTCATCAGGAATGCTTGAAAGTCATCTATTAAATATCCATTTTACCACTAAAGGAATACACTCAGTTTTGCTGGGTACATTATTCCATCTCCTTTACCTCCCATAATATTGTGTTTCAAGTGCTCTGCTCCTTTAATGTGAAAGTTGCAAAATCTTGTGTGATCTTGATTTGTATTCCATGATATTTGAATCAGTTCTTTCTGGTTCCTTGAAGTATTTTCTCTTTGAAAAAGGAAACCTGGAATTTGGCCTTAATATTCCTAGGAGTTTTCATTTTAAAATCCAATGTCAGGAAGTGATTAGTAGATTTTTTTTTCAATTTCTATTTTACCCTCTACATCTAAGATATAAGAGCAGTTTTCCTTAATAATTTTTTTTCTGATATATAATGTCTAGGCTCTTTTTTATGTTATGCTTTTGATACACTTTCTCAATCTCTTTTCTAGGTCAGTTGTTTTAATGAGATACTTTACATTATCTTCTATTTTTCACTACTTTGGCTTTGTTTTACTGTTTCTTAAAGTTTTGTGAAGTCATAAGATTTCACTTGCCCATTTATAAGTTTTAAGGGATTATTTTCTCCATTGAGCTTTTTGTACCTCTTTTTCTATATGTCCAATTCTGCTTTTTGAGGAGTTCTATTCTGTGAAATTTTGTACCTCTTTTACCATTAGGCCAATCCTATCTTATGGTGTTTTTTTTCTTCTTCAGTATTGTTGTGCCTCCTTTACCAAAAATTTAAATCTCTTTTCATAATTTTCTTGCATCATTCATTTAGTTTCCCAATCTTTTTCTACCACTCTTACAACTTTCTTTAATACTTCTAGGAATTCTTATTGGGTTTGGATCCAATTAATAATTTTCTTGGAGGCTTTTTGGTAGTTATTTGTTTTTAGATTGCTGTCTTCTGTGTTTATGTCTTGGTCTTCTCTACCAAAGTAGTACCTTTTATGGCCAATTTCTTTTTTTTTTCATTTTTCCAGGTTATTTCTTGACTTTGAATGTTATATTAAAGTTGGGTTACTCTTACCTGGTATTGGGGAAGCACTGTCCCAAGCTTCAGGCTTTATTTTGATACCATCTTCAGATCTAGTTCTGGTTGTCTTCAAGTTTTTGATCCCACAGGGGAATGACCCTAGGACAAGCATGACAATTGCTCTCCTGCTCTGTACTTTTGTTTTACCCAGAAAGGGTTCCTGTTCCCCTAAAATCATTAATGCTTTGTGCTATTTTTTCTCCTCATAACTGAGGACCAGGGCCCCTGCTAACTTGTGAATAATCAACAACCCTCTTCTCTGCCACGCAACTGCCACCACAACTGATTATGGGCTATAAAGTTGCCAGTCAATGCCAGATTTACCCAGTGTCAGCAAAAGATTCTCTGTTATTGTTAATCCTACATACTAGAAGAGGACCAATGGTATCTAAATATTAGGGTCAAGGTACAATGTCTTCAACTATGACTGATCTGTTCAATACGGGTTCAGAAGACTCTACTGTAAGTCAGTCACAAATAGTTCATTTGAACATTTTGGATTGAGATGTCTCCAGATTTCCAGATTTTATGTTTTCTTTGTCTATTGTGATTTTGTCCTGTTTGTAGAGTTTAGCACCTTCTTTCATGTGAACATGCCATTCTTTGTGGCCCCATGCCAGCATCTCCCACATCTCATAAATGATAACTAAAGTTCTTCAGAGACACCTTGAAAGTATCCTTGTACCAATTCTCCTGACTTCCATAAGAGAACTTTCCCTGTGTGAATTCTCCATAAAATAATAATTTATATAAATACATATTTTACATATTGAGTACAATGCCAGCCAATCAGAGTTTCACTCTCTGCAATACAGTTTGAATGCTTGGCAGTTTAGTTCAAGAAAAGATCTCGGTGTTGGGTACCTTATGTTGCCAAATAATCTTTAGAATTTTTCCAAGACAATTTAAATGGAAGTGTTTCCCTTTTTCCCCCTTGGCAGTGGTTGATTATCCAGGTTTCACAAGCATACATCAAGGAATTCCTCACAATGGCTCTGTAGACCTTCAGTATGTTATGCAGTTTGGCATCTTACACTTTCTTTTGGAGCCTCCCAAATTCTGAGCTAATTCTTATAATGGATGCATCAACCTCATCATCTATGCAGACATCAGTGGAATGTATATTAATAAGGTAAGTGAACTTGTCCAAAGGATGAAAAATCTCTCCACTTCCTGTAATGGTTACACATATGGATGACACAGTACTGACTGGTGGTTAACCTATGCTTTCTTGGTATTGATGGTCAGGCCAAAATGAGCACCAGATGAATAAAATTGCTCTATGTTCTTGCATCTCAGCCTAAGAAGATTCATTGAATATTCATTCATCTGTAAATAAAATGTTTGGCACCAATTCTCCCTCCAAATTAGTCTTGGTTTGTAGCCTTTTCAAGTTAAAATGGTCTACTGCAATCTTTCTCTGACAAGTTATCTTACCCCCTTACCATCTCTTGACTAGAGCTCCTGAAGCTACTTTTTTGTTGTTGTTGCTGCTACTGTTAATGCTGCAGTATGTACAGACTCCTAAAAGTCTGGTAACTGATATCTGATAACACAGATATCTTCTTGAATATCTTTCATTTTCTTTAGCCAAAAATATAAATGGACAGTAATGTCTCACCTCAACCTTGTGATTTTTGTTTTTGTTTTGTTTTATTTTTTGCTCTACCACTTTAACATTTGATTTGAGATACTATTTTAAATTACTTGGAGGGGAATGTTGGAAAAATTTAAGATCAGTAGCTGCCCTAGTCAGTCATCTTAGCTCCGCCTCTCCAAGATAACTTTGAAGAATGCAAGAACTTCATAGGTTGTTGAATTACTGGAGGAGAATTAACCAATTGGGACAATTCTTTGATGTCTTAACTCATTTTAAATATTCTTCATGAAAATGTTGTGAAAACATGAGCCAAGAATCCTAACCATCCTTATACAGCATAATAATAGTTCCAACTGTCCATTTCCAACCCCAGCTAAAGAAACTCATCCTCATAGTTTTGTCCTAAAAGTATGTCAATTTTCTTTATATAGATTTTAGGATTATCCTTAGAGTTTCAATAAATATAAGGCTAGACTTAGACACTGGGTCTGTGATTTCATTATTATGAGAAGCTGCTATGCAAAAAAAAAAAAAAACTTCTTCTACCAATATAGGTCTGGATATTTTAGGCAATTTACAGAAATTATTCATGACAGAGGAGCCAATATGCATGCATGTGTACACTCACACACACACACACACACACACACACACACTTTCAAGTGTGAAATGAAAAAGACTAAAATGTAATTGCAAATATTTTACAAAAAACAGAGAAACAAATATAGACAAAAGTTATTTTAAAACAAAGCCTATATGCAGCTGGAAGAGATGATTATGTAGAATTTAGTGACTCCCATTTCTCTTTGAGTTTGACACTTCTGGCTTAGGGCACTGACTAAAACATTGATTCCCCCATGTCCACATATTCAGTATGCATCAAGGAGAGGAAAGAACAAATAAAATAAAAGAACTAAAATATATATTTTCTGAAATTCTATGGTACAAAGGGAAGAAAAGAGTAAAAACTACCTCAAAATTGAGTAGGGAACAGAATATTCTGATGGACAATATTGAGGGAAATTAAACTATTTACAAATTATTGATACAAAGCTGGCTCACCTTTCTATAATGATCTTTTTTTCTTTTTTTCTTTTTGGAGGGGGAAGGTAGGGCAATTGGGGTTAAGTGACATGCCCAAGGTCACAGGGCTATTTTTTTTTAATTTGTGTGTGTGTGTGTGTGTGTGTGTGTGTGTGTGTGTGTGTGTGTGTATGTTAAGTGTCTGAGGCTGGATTTGAACTAAGGTTCTCCTGACTTCAAGGTCAGTGCTCTATTCACTGAGCCACCTAGCCACTCTGTGTCTATAATGTTTAAATATTTGTACACGAACTCTGTGAAGAATATAGTGAATGTAGTATCACTAAAAATGAAAAGATAATGAAATCAAAATAAAGGTTATCCTTGCTTGGACCCAAACTCAGATAATTATGATTTATAGATCAATTTACATGTCTCCCACTACACCTTGTCTGATTTCTAGAAAAGATGGAATTATAACTAGAAATGCCTGGAAGAACAAAGATATCTAAATGGAATTTGTGAATTAAAAGGGAAAGAAGAATTCTAAATTCTGGAAAAGTCACTTAGATTTTAATATTTTTGCAAATTCATAAGGAGAACACAAACACTTTAAATAATATCCCCTCCCCACTGATCTCCAGAGCTATTAAGGATTAGTACATGGAAAACCATCCCTCCTTTAATCAGAGTTCTTTTTCCTTGGATGAAGCTTTAATGGTTAATGTCCTAGAATAAGTATTAAAATTAAGATTAGGGTAAAATATTAGGCAAAGTCCTTCAGAATATAGTTTCACCAGGACAGAGTAAACAATGATATTCCTCATAAAAGGGCCCTTTCCTGTGATCACTTGGAAACAACTGCTAAATAATTAAAATGCAAACACTTTCCCAGAAGTAGTGAACTAGAGTTAAATTTATTGGGAAAGGAAAGAAGGTGATTAAAATCAGGGTATGAGAGATATCCATTGTTAAGAAGAAAACTGTTAAATGGAAAACACTACTAAGGTATCTTGAATTTTAATCCTGCATCTGGCCCTTATTTACTGTGTGAACTTGGGTTAGGTACTAAATAAACTTAAGCTTAAATATTTTCATCTAAAAATATGAATAATGAGTCATTGGCTGGGGAGGGATGCCTTTTCTGCTCAAAGTAGAAAAAAATGACAAAACTATGTCAGGGTCAAGGTATTCCTCACTATCTATTTAGACTAATGTTAGTCCAAAAGGCTCTATCACAGGTCAGGCACAATAATTCCATATAACATTTAGCATGGAGATGTATCTAAATTTGTACATCTCACATTTCCTTTAAGCTACTGCAATTCAACTTGCTCACCAAACACGGTGTCTTCAATGATGTAAGCATGCCATGCTGAATGGTCCTGTGTCAGTGTCTCCCATGTCTCACAAGTAGTTCCAAAGGTCTTCAAAGAGTCCTTGTGAGTATCCTTGTATCATATCTTCTGGCCTCCTTGTGAGTACTTGCCTTGTGTGAATTCTTTCTAAAAGTTTTTTAGAGAAATGAATGTTTGACATTTAAATAATATGCCTAGCCCATCAGAGTTGTGCTCTTTGCAATGGAGTTTGAATGCTTGGTAGTTCAGCTTCAGAAAGGGCATCAGTATCTAGTATCTTAGCTTGCCAAGTGATTTTCAGAATCTTCTAAGGCAATTAAATTTGAAGTGATTCAGTTCCCTTACATGGCCCTGGTATACTGCACAGGTTTCACATTGTCTATGACAATGAGGTTCACATAGTGACTCTGAAGACTTTCAGTTTAGTCGGTATCCTGATATCCGTACTCTCCCACACTTTCTTTCAGAGTCTCCCAAACACTGAAGTAGCACTGGGAATATATTTTTCAACCTCATTATTTATGTGGTAACTGGTGGTAAGTATCCTGCCAAGATCAGCGAACTTACCAAGACATTCAAAATTTCTCCATTTGCTGTAACTGATGGTGCCATCCTGACTGATGGAGAACTTCAATTTTCTTGGTATTATTATCAGGCCAAAAGTAGAAAATGCAGCAGAGATAAGATCCATACTGTGTTGCATCTCAGGATCAGAGGCTGAATTGAATATACAATCATCTGAAAACAAAAATTAATACACCAACTTTCATTCCACTTCTGTCTTGGCTTATATTCTTCTCAAGTTAAATAAATTACTATCAATATGGTAATTTACTTTGCTGCCCTTTTCATCCTCATTGAAGGAGTCTGACAACATTTCTGAAAACGTCATAATAAAAAGCATGGGAGCAAGCACATATCACTGCTTCACTCCTCTAGTGATCAGGAAAGTAGAATTTTCTGGATGTGTCCATTATCTAGAACATATGCAAGCATGTCATCATGAATCTAATGAACTCTGGGCAACCAAATTTTGCTATGTTCTTCCAAATGGCAAGCGTAGTACCTACCTCAAGGGATATAATTAATATAAAGAATATCATAATAAAGTGATAATTATAAATGATGTAATAATAATAATTACATCAATAATTAATGAAGAATATAGTAAGATCAGTTTTTGTGATAGTAATGATATAAAAAAAAAACTTTCCTTGACCTAGTCATTTAAAATAACAATTCTTTAAGTAGAAAAGACACTGGATTGTATCAAAAGTACAAGGCAATGTTAAAAAAGAGAGAAAAATTTGAAAGTCAAGAGACCTAATTTTATTTTATTTTATTTTATTTTATTTTATTTTATTTTATTTTATTTTATTTTATTTTATTTTATTTTATTTTATTAGCAATTGGGTTTAAGTAACTTGCTCAAGGTTACATGGCCAGTCATCATTTGTGTGTGGGTGCTCATTTTCTGAGGCCAGATCCGATCTCAGGTCATCCCAATTCCGAGGCCAGCATTTACTCACTGTGCCACCTAGCTGCCCCGAGAGACCTAAATTTCTTCTGTGAATCAGTGACTACCAACCAACCTTGGACAGGACACTTCTCTTCAATTTTTACCTTGGCAACAACAAGGTAGTTGAACTATGTGATTTCCAAGTTCATTTCCAGACTTAGGATAATATAACTCCAGGGTGTTCAGGAAAGACTAGCATCTCTAGTTGGAGAATTTGCAGAGCCCTTTTCTTGATTGAATACTGAACATTGGTGTCCACCTACCACATGTTGCTTCAAGAAGGTGTAGCAAATGCATCAGCCACATTCCAGCAAAACCCTTTTTTACAAACTGGCTAAACCAGGCTGATGGTAACAAAGAGTCCTCAAACTCATTAGTGAGTTAATGGAATGTCTACCCCAAGAGATGAAGATCCTCCCACCCCATGGAATGGAGAAATGAGAAAAAAATATGTTCCAATGACCATAAAATGAGTGAAGCAGGTATTGTGAAGCTTTGTCAAATATTGAAAACACCAAGGTCATCCACTGCATTACAGACCATTGTCAGTTGTCTAAATTTCTCTCTTGCTACTGGATTTTGATGACTTTGCAAGAGAGAATGAGGCCCACAACTTGATGTAACTCTAACTTCTTAAATCCAATTTGTTTTGCAAGTCTTGGATTTCATTAGTATTCTTCAAAAATAATGGACAGTAACAATATAACTCTGATTCTCTTTTGACCCAATTCATTCAACTTCAACTATATGTCTCAGTGTCATGCATCTTCCACTCACATATAGATGAAGTTGTGATGACCATAATAAAGAATAAATTAGAGCAAATTAGCAGTAAAATTGACACTTTAAGCGATGATAATAGGTAAACTTTTAGAAAAGATGCGAATGAGGCAAAAACTAATCAAAGAACTGTTGTTCAGTCATTTCAGTCATGTCCAAATATCCATGACTCCATTTGGTATTTTTTGGCAAAGGTACTAGAATAGTTTGCCATTTCTTTCTCTGGCTCATTTTATGAAGATGAAATGAGGAAATGAGGCAGACTATATTAAGTTAAACACAGCTAGAAAGAATCTCAGGCCAGATTTGAACTCAGGAAGATGAGACTTCAGGTCAGGTACTCTATCCACTATACTACCCAGCTGCTCAAAGAGTTGTTAGCTTTGATTTAATATTGACTCCATGAGATCTTGGAGTGTGTCTAGAACATGATTTGTTTTCACTTATGTAAAATAGAATTACTCTATGAGACTTTGTGAGTGTGCATGTATGTGTGTGTATCTGTGTGTGTGCAGTAAAAGTAGAGTAAGCAACATTTCTATCTAATATAATGATATAATTTTGCTATACTATAACTCTAGAACATCAAATTCTTTCCTTCCTTTTGATTTATATCTTTGGTTATTTTTGTTTCTTATTTCTAGAGTTTGACTGAAATGATGTGCCAAAAATAATTTCAAAATTCTGAATGTTTCACATTACTATTAGCAATAACTATGATTCATCAACTATGGTAATCTCTCTCAAGCATAAAAAACTGATAAATCACATTAAAATATTTTATAATATAACCATGCATTCGTTAATTCAACAAATATTTATCAAGTGCCTACTATGCTAGATATTAAAGGAGAAAAAGAGATAAAATATGTTGCCATTAAGAAGATCCTTGTTTCATAGGAATTGTAGGACAAGTTCATAAGTAACTATTACACACACACCCCCACACATATTGACACCCACACATGCACGCTCACACAGACACACACATATGCATATTAATCATGCTCATAAACAGACATCTTTTGTTGGTGTAGTTCAGTCATTTCAGTTGTGTCCAGATCTTCATGAACCCCTTTAAGGTTTTCTTGGCAGATACTAGAATGGTTTGTCACTTCCTATATTTATTACATACATTAAAGGCAGAAAGAAAGTGTTAGGAAAATTCAGAGAAATGTTTGCTCCATCTGGTGAAATTTTTAAGAAAAAGACTTAATGAAAGAAATCATATTTTAATTAGGTAGTATTCCAAAAGTCTGAAATGCATACTTGGAAGCATCCTGTAATAGTGGGCTATGATGTTACTGTTTGTCCCTTGTTTTTAGAGAGGTTGACATCATCGTTTGATATTTTGACTAATGACTGAATTGCATTTAAGTGAAGCAGAGTTGCATAAAATCATCAGTATCGCACTGTATTCCAGAGTCATCAAAGTTCAGTGGCAAGACAAAAGTTGATATGACTAGTGGTGACTCAGGATGCAGTAGATGACCTTCATGTCTTCAATGTCTGACCAATTTCTAGTTCATAGCTCCTACTTCAGCTGCCTTCATGGTTTTTAGAGCAAATTGTTCTTATCCACACATCCTCCCATAGGAAATTTTCACATGCTTGGAATGGACACTCTTTCCCCTCTAATAAATACACTAATGGGTTTGGGTTCAATTGGTTACCCTCAACTTAGTTTAACCCATCTGCCAAGACAAGTTAATGTGGTGTTACAACTGAATATGCTATATTTTCTTGAAGCAACAGATGGAAATTGGGTGATAGGTAGACCAAAAAAGTGGATGAGTGCCCCTATAAAGAGCTTGAGAAGTCCTCACTCCAGAGGTACTAGTATTCTTAAAACACCCCACAAACCCTATTGGACTATGTAAGTAAAGTAGGATTGTGGAAACATTTTTAGGTGGTAGCCAGGATTGCTTGAAGTGGAAAATATAGGTGAACACCAAGAATGTGAGCTAAATATGGAAATGTAATATGATCCTGATGTTGAAGGAACTAAAATAACAAATAGAAAAAAAAACTAGAATTTATTTGGCATGAAAATAGGATTTATTGAAGTCAATTGAGCATTATTCTCAATGTTCAATGCAATAGATGGTATGTAATCTTAAATGCAATATGCAGTATTTCAGTAAACAAAGCCCTGAAATTGTCACACAATAAGGTCATTTCACCTTTCAGTAGCCAGACATAACCTACCCTAAAATTTAGGTACCATGAAACCCCCCTGCATTTTCTTTTAAATTACAATATATTCATTTTTAATGTTATTTTGAGGATTCCGAGGGGAAAAAAGAGGCTATTTTCTAGTTTATAAGATAAAGGAACATATCAAAACATATTGCTGCTTTTTTTCATATTTCACAGATAAGTGCTTCCTGCCTTAGATTTCTTAGCAAACATAGTTTAAAGAAACATCAACAAATGAAAGCAAGACATCCTTTCATAAGCTATAATGCATAGCACTTTTATTCTACTGGAAAATGTTATGACTTTGTTGTTTCATGGTCACAAAAAGAGTTATGGGTGCTTCATTTTTAAACTACTTAAAGATATGTGTTATCAAATGGCAGTCCTTCTGAAATGCATTTCTGATTCTAAGGCTATTTCAAAGAAAAATAAGTGGGGGTAGAGATTGTGATGGAGGACAAAGACAGAAGTGATTAGGAATAGGTTGTGTATTAGGTAACCGTTATATAAAAAACAGTGTCTCATATTCAGATTAGTTTCTCACATTGTATATATATATATATATATATATATATATATATATATGTGTGTGTGTGTGTGTGTGTGTGTGTGTGTGTGTGTGTGTGTGTGTGTGTGTGTGATGGGAAGGAACGTTCTTTCTTTTTCTTTTCTTTTTGGAGGGGGCGGGGTAGTTTTCACTCACTCAAACCAAGAAACATTAAACAAAAAGAAACATTCATTAAACCCCTATTATGTATTTGGTAGTATGCTAGTTTCTGGTAGTGCAAATGGAAAATTAGAATAGCTTCTTTCTTTCAAGGAGCTTATATTCTGCTGAGGCATGCAGCATACTCATAGATAAGGAAGTGCTATATTAAGACATACATATCTGTATATATTTATATGTATATGTATAGGCATATATGCATATATTAAAATTATCGATGTATATACATATATAGTTTATGCATATATGTAGATAGTAGATTCATATACATATGTAAATACTATAGACACATTCATTGAATATACATACACATGCATGCACACATGAATGCTTGCATACATAGATACAATATAAAATAATTGTAGGTCATGGTAAAAATTTAATCAGGAGAAACTTTTGAAGAAGATAACACTTAAAATGGGCCTTGAAGGGAACTTACAGAGATATGATCCTCTGTAGAAAAAAGCAAATATGTCATTTTTACTGGAAAACAATGGAATGTATGAGAGCGAACAGCTTGAAAACACAAGCAAAAATAAGACTGTAAAGGGATTTTAATGCCAAAAGGAGGGTTTTGTGTTTAGTCCCAGAAGTAATGGAGAGGAATTTGTATTTCCTGAGCAAAGACATGATAATGTCAGGAACATGTATTAGGGATATCAATTTTGGCAGGTGTATAGAGAATGGATTGGATATGAATAAATGAGTAAATTTTAAATATGTCTGTCTGTGGATCTATCTGCATTTACTTTACATAAAGTACTTTGCTAAGTAGATAACCCAGTGGATAGAGTACTGAGCCTGAAGCCTGAAAGACTAAGTCACTTCCTTTGTTTGCCTCAGTTTCCTCAACTGTGAAATAGGGACAATATTAGCATCTATCCTGCCCACTTGTGAAGATACAGTGAGATATTTGCAAAGCACTTAGAATAGTGCCTAGCACATAGTAGATGTTATATAAATATTTAGTTCCTCTCATCATCATCCTAAATCCCAGGACAACAGTAGAATATAAGAAAGCTCTTAAAGAGCCCATATCCTCAAGGAGATGTCTTCAGTTTCAAGCAAAATAGAAATGTCCAATCATGTTTAAACTGCAATGGCAAAGCACATATTTATGCAATTATTTTATTGACATATACTTTAATAAAAATATAATTTCTGAAACAACCATTCTATGGGACCAAGTACATTGGTAATGAGAACTTTCTTTTCTGTTTTCTCATTAGCTGTGTAGTCATGGAAGCTAAAGAGCAAGGGCTACACCACTTGCATAGGCACTTGTCAGGTTACATTTTCCATAGATTGCTTGTCAGGTTACAAGAACTGAAGAATTAAGACACTGGATAGAGGAAGAGCTATCAGGAGATTCTTACAAGAGTCCAACCCAAACCAATAAACATTTATTAAGCACGAATTATGTTTCAGTCAGTGGGGATACAATTAATAAAAAAGAAAGTCTTTGCCCTTACACAATTTAAATTCTAACAGAGACAACAGGCAAAATGTATGAAAAAAAATATGAGGGGGAGGGAATACCAGGGGTCATTTTGTTCCCTGGAGTTGAAAGGAGGCAGAGTAGTTAGTAAAAATTGGTGTGAGAAGAAAGTCCAATTTTTCCCCGCTATAATGGAAGGGACAAGGAAAAGTTTGCTACCCCCTTGCATTCCTCCATTTAGAAGGGAGAGATGACCAAAAGAGATTTTGTCAAACAAGGCTTTATTTATTGGTCTAGATGATAGGTCATGAGGCCATTAACTGGTGTGATTATGGTAGAAGAGAAAAGAAAAGAAAAAAGAGATAAGTAGATCATGTATTCAGAGCTGAAAGAAAGTTTGGAGTCATTTAGTCTAAATTTCTCATGCTATCGATGAATAAACTGATTGATGCCCAGTGAAATGAAGTTACATGGAGAAGGTTATATTACTTTTAAGTGTCTGAGGAAGGATTTGAACCTATGCCATTTGATTCTCAAGTCAGTCTTCTTACTACTACAGAATTTGAGAAGATGGAATATTCAATGTTCATTGTTGTTAACATATTTTTTTTAATATTTTTGACTTCTAAATTCTCCCCTTCCCTGCACCAATTAAGAAGCCAAGCAATACACATTATACATGTGGAGTCATGCAAAACATATTTCTATATTAGCCATACTGAAAAATGGTGGGGGTGGTGGGTGGGAACCACAATATACTTCAACCTACACTCAGAGTTCATCACACCTCTCTGGAGGTGAATAGCAATTTTAAAGAAAATTTCTGTGAAATTATAATTGATTTTGTATTCATCTGAGTAGATAGGTTTCTCACAGTTGAATATCAGCACAAAATTACTATTACTGAGTACAAGCTTCTCCTGGTCCTGTTCATTCCACTTTATGTTGGCTCATATAAGTCTGCCCTGTTTTCCCAAATCCATCCCCCTGATAATTTATCAGAAAAATAGCATCCCATCACAATCATATATTACTTGTTCAGACATTCTTCAATCATGACATTTTGATAGTGGCTGGATGTGTTAGATGAACAAGAGTGAAGATTTGACAATGAATCTTTGTTTTTGAAGTGGGAAGAACTAATTCAAATGTTCATGTCTTTAGTAGAAATAGGGAAATTAGGAAGATGAATGTATTAGGTTAGGGAGAAAGAATATCAGTGAAGTTTGACTACAATAATATTGTGATTATTTTGGCCATGATGGAATATATTTCCTAGTGTGACAGATGTGGAACTAGAACTCAAGGAAGATAGTAGATGGCTATGTAGTCCTAAGAGTCATACTCATACAGGTAGTACTGCTGAATCCTTTCTAGATTTGAAATGGGAATCATTTAAATTTTAATAATAATAAAAACAATTTATTCAACCAAAGTAGAAATTTCCTATGTTTTATTTTCATATCTAGTAAATACACATTAAGCCCCTACTCTCTGCGTGATACTAATCTAAACATGGTGATACAACAAAAAGTATGAAATTTCCTGTCCTTTTTGTATCTCACAATGTATTGGTGAAGAAGACAACATGTAAAAAGAAGCTCAAAAGGACCTGGAAAATAAATTATTTGAGAGGGTGAAATTCTGGATTGATTTCATCTTGCAGAATGACGACTTTATTTATTTTTAATGAATGATGAGTTTCTAAAGAATAAGAAGTCTAAGATGTCATTGGGAAACAATGAGATGAATTCCCTGAGAACCCTCCTTAAATGATGGAAGATCAAGGAAGGGTTCTCTAATGCCCACCTTAAAAATGATGTGATAAGACAAAGCCAAGATAGCAGAGTAAAGGAAGGGACTTGCCTGAGCTCTTCCACAAACACCACCAAATGCCTTTAAAAATCATTCTAAATAAATTCTAGAGCAGCAGAACCCACAGAAAACTAGAGCCAAATGTATTTCTGGCCAAAGACAAGTTGGAAGTTTGGCAGAAAAGTTCTTTTGCACAAGGAAGAGAGGAATGTAGTGCTCCACAGAGCACACCAGTGCAGACAAGACCCCAGCAAACCAGGAGCAGACCTTGGGAATGACTGAATCAGTAGTGACAATAGCAAAATCATCTTCTGGAGAACTCATCCCATAGATGGTAAGGGGGTGGAAGATTAAAAGGATCATTTTGTTAGCACTGAGACATAACTCTGTTGCTCTACCTATACTTGAATCCAGACAGTCCTGCACAGCAGTACCAGTGCAAGGAGGAGCACTAATCAAGCAGAACTTGTGGCAGCAGTGAGGGGCAGGGAGAGGATTCTCAGAGTTCTAGGGGAAAAAGTAGTGTTTGTGTTTTTTTCACATGCACAGGTCAGGAGAGGAGTAAACTTGTCTCCTTAGATCATACCATCCTAGAAGAACTGAAAAGTTACAGGTCTGTAGAAATGTCTCTGAAAACAGCTACACAAAAGCCATGAAGCTTGGGGATAGTGCACTCTCTCTGGAAGCAGAGCCCTACTTTGTTAAAGAAAGAAGTGAAAGTCACATAAGATCCTGAGTATATAAGCAAACATCAGGAAAAATAAACAACTCGGACAATAGAAAATCATTATGATTTCAAGGAAGATCAAAACACATTCAGAAGAAGATAACAAAGTCAAAGATCCTAGATTCAAAGATGCCAAGAAAAAAAAATGAATTGGTCTCAGGCCATGGAAGACTTCAAAAAGGATTTTGAAAATTAAGTAAGAGAGGTAGAGGAAAAACTGGAAAGCCAAATGAGATTTATGCCAGAAAATCATGGAAAATGACTCAACAGATTGGTAAAGGAGATGTGCGCGCGCGCGCGCACACACACACACACACACACACACACACACACACACACACACAACATAAAGAAAATTACACCTTAGAAAAGATTAGGCCAAATGGCAAAAAGGGAACCCAATGAAGAGGAGAAATAATTTCAAAAGCAGAATTAACCAAATTGGAAAAAAATGCTACAAAAGCTAACTGAAGAAAATAATTTATTTCTTCTTTTCTTTTTAAAAATTAATTAATTAATTTTTAGTTTTCAGCATTCACTTCCACAGTATTATGAGTTCCAAATTTTCTCACCATCGCTCCCCTACCCCAACCACAAGACAGTCTGCATTCTGTTTAACCCTTCATCATATCTGCCCTCCCTTCAATCACCTTCCCCCTTTTATCCCCTTCCATTCTATTTTCCTGTAGGGCAGCATAGATGTCTGTACCCCATTTCCTTTATATCCTATTTTCCTACTGCACATAAAAACATTTTTAACATTAGTTTAAAACTTTCAGTTCCACATTGCCTCCCTCACTCATACCTCACCCATCCTCATTGAGAAGGAAAGCAATACTATATAGGTTATAGATGCATAGTCAAGCAAAACACTTCCATAATAGTCTTGTGGAAGACTATATTTTGCTCCATCCTATCCCACACCCAATTTATACTATTCTCTTGTTTGACCCCATCATTCCTAAAAAGTGTTTGCTACTTATTACCCCCTCCTCCCATTTCCCTTCCTTTTTTACCCCCCTCTTATTCCCTTCCTCCTACTTTCCTTAAGGATAAGATATATTTTCATACCCAATTGAATGTGTATACTATTCACTTTGTAAGTCAAATCCAATGAGAGTAAGGTTCACTCATTCCCTCTCACCTACCCCCATCACCTCCATTGTAAAAGCTCTTTCTTGCCTTTCTTATGAGATAATTTATACCATTCTACCTCTTCCTTTTTCCTTCACCCAGTACAATACACTCTCACCCCTTAATTTTATTTTTTTAGATATAATCTCTTCATATTCAAATCACCCTGTGCCCTCTGTCTATATGGAGAGAGATATAGATATATTCATATACACACATGTATGCATATACATGCGTATATGTATATTTTGTGTATATGTATATAGGTATGCAAGGGTCTGTATATGTGTGTGTGCATGTGTATTCCCTTCAACTATCCTAATAGTGAGAAAGATCTCATGAGTTACAGGTATCACCTCACCATGTAGGAATATAAACAGTTCAACTTTAGTAAGTCCCTTATGATTTCCCTTCCCTCTATACTTTTTCATGCTTCTCTTGATTCTTGTATTTGACAATCAAATTTTCTATTCAGCTCTGGTCTTTTTATCAAGAATGGTTGAAATTCTTCTATTTCATTAAATATCTATTTCCACCCACAAGGACTTTACTCAGTTTTGACGGGTTGATAATTCTTGGCTTTAATCCTTGATACTTTGATCTCTGAAATATCATTTTCCAAGCCCTCATATCCATTAATGTAGAAGCTGATAAATCTTGTGTTATCCTGATTGGGTTTGCATAATACTTTAATTTCTTTTTGGATGTTTGCAATATTTTCCACTTGACCTGAGAACTCTGGAATTCGGTTACATTAATTCCTAGGATCTCTCTCAAGAGGCAGTGAATTATTTCAATTTGTTTTTTACTCTTTAGTTCTAGAATATCAGGGCAGTTTTCCATGATAAGTTCTTGAACGGTTATGTCTAGGCTTTTTTTTTTTTTCATGACTTTCATATAGTCCAATAATTTTTAAATTTCCTCTCCTGGATATATTTTTGAGATCAGTGATTTTATTTCCAAAAAGATATTCCACATTGTATTCTATTTTTTTTCATTCTTTTGGTTCTATTTAAAATTTCTTCATTTCTCATGTAGCCATTAACTTACATTTGCTCCATTCTAATTTACAAGGAATAATTTTCTTCAATGAACTTTTGGATCTCCTTTTCCATTTGACCAAAACTGCTTCTTAAGACATCCTTCTCCTCATTGATTTTTGGACCTCTTTTGCCATTTGGACTAATATATATTTTAGGTGTTATTTTCTTCATCATTTGGGGTCTCCTTTAGCAAGTGTTGACATGAGTTTCTTGTATCCCTCTGATTTCTCTTTCTAATTTTTATATACTTTCTTGATTATCAAGATCCTTTTTGAACTCTTCCATTGTCTGCAATCAATTCATATTTTACTTGGAGGCTTTAAATGTAGGAACTTTGACTTTCTTGTCTTCTTCTTCTTGTAAGTTTTTTTATCTTTTTTGTTACCAAATAAGATTCTATAGTCTGTTTTGTTTTGTTTTTCTTTTGCTGTTTGCTCATTTTCCCATTAAATTACTTGACTTTTTAGCTCTTTGTTAAGGTAGGACTCTGATTCCAATGTGGAGGGTGTATGATAAGGGGTGCTACTGATTCAGTCACTTCCAAGAGCTACTCCTGATTTGCTGGGGATGGCCTGTGATACTCTGGTGTGTGCTTGACTTTACTCCTTTCTCACCATGTGGCAGAGGATCTTTCCTGACATCCTTCCTAGCTATCATGGGTTGGAAAACTATTTCCCTCCATCTGTTTATGGGTTCTGCTGCTCTAGAATTTGTCTAAAGGAAATTTTAAAGGTATTTGGAGATGTTTGGAGATCTGCCTTTACTCTGTAATCTTGGTTCCACCTTATCACATCATTTATCGTCCTCTTTTGAAAGAGGACCTTAGATCTCATATAAGAAAATGTAGCCAAAGATGTAAAGTGACATCTATTATCACACTGTCATTACATCCCTAAAAAGGGAACTGAATTCATGTCTTCCTGACTACAATTCCAGTACTCTACATAATGCCATACTGCAGGCATACAATTTAATTAATACTTAAAACCACTGAGACCTTTACTCACTAATGGAAATAAAAGTTTTCTTTGATTATAAATCAAATAATAAATACGTTATGATTAATTTATTTCATAACCAGATTTTTTGTTTGTTAATTTTGTTCTTATTAGTTTGGTAGAAAGACTTATCTCTCTGAAATCTTTTACTGGTCAACTATTCAATATTTATTGTGCCATAATTAAAGTGTTCTATTAATGTAAGCAATTATAAGCTATTGTTTGGTTTCTTACAGAGCTATTTCTTTCTAACCAGTCATGCAGAAAATTATACTTATTCACCTTTAGTATTCTATGAAGAAAATTATCTTGTTAGGGTAATCACATGGGGATTACTGAGGTATGGCTTGGGGATCTAATGGATCTCATCTGTAACTTTCACAATGATAGATGATGCATGCAACCTGGAACATGTCCAGTAGTAGCAGGGAGGATGTTGGAAACATTGAAAATGACTTCTGTGAAACACTTATGGTAAAGATCTTGTTGACCACGGAGTCAAAGGAGTATGCTTGTGCATATGTATACATTTATTAACCTATATTTAGCTAGGATATCTGAATGAGGGGAAGATAATTGGGATAAAATATTTCCAGGTTCTCAACTTTTAATAATGTATGACTGAAAGCAGTGTATCATTTCCTATTGTTTCCTGATTTGAGCATGCCACCGTCTGACTCCATGAATTTTTTAAACAAATGCTTTATTAACTTCTGTTTTACATCATTCATTTCCCCCAGGTACAATTTTTCCCCAATTTTCCCCTACCCACCATCCCAGAATAGCAGCCCCACAATATATCCCCTCATCCAATCTGCTCTCTCCCATAGGTTCTCCCATACCCCGTTCGACTTCTCCATTAGAGCAAGGTGAACCTCTGTGCCCTAATGCCTGCACATCTTATCTCCCAATTACAAGCAAAAGAGTATTAATAATAGTGTGTATATATATATATTTGAAACATTTAATTGTAAGACCTCGAATTTCAGATCCATTCCCTTCCTCCCTTGTCACACATTCCCTCTGGGAATACAAGTAATTCAGTATATGTTGTACATGTCTAGCTATGCAAAACATTACCATAGTAGATATATTGTACAAGGCTGCTTATAATTCCCTCCCACCCATCCAACCCCCAACCTGGTCCATTCCCTACTTGATCCTGTCCCTCTTCTATAGTGGGTACTTCCAACCTCCACTTCTCCCAAGAATGCCCTCCTATCCATCATCCCTCCTCTCATCCCCCTTCCCCCTATTCTGCTGCAAGTTGAGATATCCCATTTAGTATGGATGTCATTCTCTCCCTGAACCAAATTCAATGAGAATGTGGTTTTGCCTTTTTCCCTTCCTATTCTTCCCCTCCCTTGCAGCCACTTCCCCTTGTTTCTTCTACATGAGATAGTTTACCCTACCCTGTCTATCCCCATCTCCTATTGCCACTTTCCTCTCTCACCTCATAATTTCACCCCTTAACCATCATACCTTCCCAACAAATTCATCCCATGCCCTCTATCCATGTATAACTGTAAGCATATGTAAACACATTCACACATGTATTCATATGACCATACACCCTTCTTCCATTATTTTCATACTGAGAAAGGTTTCATCAGTCATAGTTAATTGGTTTTCCATAAAGGAATGTGAATAGGTTAACTTTGATAGGTTCCTTTTGATTTCTTTTCCCTGATTACCTTCTCAAGCATTTCTTGCTTCTTGTGTCTGGATGTCAAATTTTCTATTCAACTCTGTTTTTTTTCCTCAAGAAAGCTTGAAATTCCTCTATTCCACTGAATGACCATTTTCCCCCTGAAACAAAAGACTCAGTTTTGCTGGGTAGGTGACCCTTGGGTTCACTCCTAGCTCTTTTGCTCTCTGGAATATCATATTCCATGCCCTTCGAACCCTCAGTATAGAAGCTGCCAGGTCCTGGGCTATTCTGATTGTGTTTCCACAATATTGAAATTGTTTCTTGCTGACTGTTTGTAGTATTTTCTCCTTGATCTGGGGATTCTGGAACCTGGCTATAATATTCCTGGGATTTTCTTTTTGGGTTCTTTTTCAGAAGGTGATTGGTGGATTCTTTCAACCTCCATTTGCCCTCTGGGTCTAAAACATAAGGGGAATTTTCCGTGAGAATTTCTTGAAGGGTGACTTCTAGGTTCTTTCTTTGATCATGGCTTTCAGGTAGTCCAATAATTTTTAAATTATCTCTCCTGGATCTATTTTCCAGGTCAGTGGTTTTCCCATGAGATATTTCACATTGCCTTCTAATCTTTCATTTGCTGGGATCTGATTAAGAGTACCTTGATTTCTCAAAAAAGCATTAGCTTCCATTTGCTCCAGTCTAAGTCTGAAGGAATGAATCTCCTCAGTGAACTTTTGAGATTCTTTTTCCGTCTGGCAAATTCGACTTTTTAAGGCATTCTTCTCCTCATTGCCCTTTTGGGCCTCCTTTGCCATTTGAGTTAGTCTATTTTTTAAGGTGTTGTTTTCCTCAGTCAGGCTGTTGAACCTCATTTCATACTTTTCCTGCATCCTTCTCATTTCTCTTCCCAATTTTTCCTCCACTTCTCTTATTTGATTTTTAAAGTCCTTCTTAAGGTCCTTTATGCCCTGTAACCTACTCATATTTTCCTTTGGGGCTTTTCGAGCAGGATTTCTGACCTCACAGTCCTCTTACTGTTCCATCCTTCAATCCTCATTGCCCCCAAAATAGGAATCTACTGTTTCATTTTTCTATTTATTTTGTTTCCTTTGCCTTGGCATGTTGCCACTTAATTACTTGACTTTTGGGCTTGTTACCACAGTAGGTCTCTGCCACCAGACAGGGGACTTCTGTCCCGAAAGTGTGTGTGTGGGGGAACTACCGTTTCTGGCAAGCTGGCTTCCCACCCCACGACCTCCACCCCAGACAACAATCCAGATCCAGTGAGGTTAAAGCAAGAGTGATTACCCCCCAGGACTGATCCCTGGATCTCCCTACAGTTCGCAGGCCAGGAACTATAGCTGCCATTGAAAACTGCAAAATCGTGTGTGTACTCAGCAACTTCTAGCCCCCAGGGGAGGAAGCCAACGCATTCCCCAAATACTGGTTCCAAAGTCCATAGGGCACTAACCTCTCACTTTGTCCTAGGCATGTCTGTGTTGATAATTCTGGAATCGCTGCAGCTAGGGTCCCTCCAGCCAGTTGCTGGCCCGACCGCCCTCGGGCTAAACCCTTGGCTCACGCGAACCTGTGCTCTCTGCCCGCTGTGCTGCCTGCTCCCATGTTGCTCTGCTGGTCCTTCCTGCAGGGCTGCTGGGCTTTCAGTGGGAAGTTAGCTTCTTGGTGTCATTCTGTGGGTGCTGGGGCTCCAGAAGTTGTTCAGAGTCCCCTTTTACATAGTTTGGAGGTGATCTGGGGTGAGAGTGCCTTGGACATGCAGTTTCTACTCCACCATCTTGGCTCCACCCCTGACTACATGAATTTTTAATATAGATTCTTCATGACTATAATGCTCTCCCTCTTCACATCTGCTGCCTAGATTCCCTAACTTCATTCTACTTCTAGCTATACTTTCACCATCTACAAGAAATCTTTTCCAATCCTTCTGAATGTTTGCACCCCCCGTCTGACATTAGACTTAATTTATTCTGTCCTTGTACCTAGCATATCTTCTTTACATGTCTCCATCATTAGACTTTTGAGCTTGTCGAAAGGCAGAATTTTTACCCATTAGTTATATGTATTTGTTTTGTTTTATTTTTATTTGTGTCCCAATCACTTAGATTAGCACCTGGCACATAATGCTTAATAAACATCAGGTAAATGTGTCCATGCTCTTTAAGATACACAGATATTGAGGCAGAGTCAAGATGGTAGCGTAGAAACAGGACTTCTGTGGGGTTCTGGCTCTCTCCTCCTCCAATTCATTTAAAAGGTGACTCTGAAGAAACTTTGGAGCTACAGGACCCACAAAATGACACAGAAAAGCTAGCTTCCCACAAGGGACAACCTGGTAAGCCAGGAACAAGTGGCCAGTGAAGTGCTCTGGGACCTGACCCTGCCCTGGGCAAGCCCCAGGTTTTAGCCCCAGGGCAGGCCTGACTAGCCACTATCTGGAAGGACTTCAGATCACAAGCATCTGTGGCGGTTTCCAGAATTATCAACACATAGATGCTAAGGACACAGTGAGAGGTCAGTGCAGTGCGTTCGTTGAGATCCAGTACTTGGGAAATTGATTGGCTTCTGTCACTTGAGAGAGAAGCCTCTGAGGCACCATGGCTATGCAGCCACCAATGCCCCATGGCAGCTGCAACTCCTGGACTGAAGATTGTAGGGGGACCAATGACCAGTCTGAGGGTTAATTGCTCTTTCTTTTTCCTGCTTGGATCTGAATTGCAGTCTAGGCTAAAGGTGTGTGACCAGCTTGCCAGAGCATGTGGAGGCTTCAAAGAGGGCACCCAACTAATACCTGAGATAACCCCAGCATTTGGGATAAAGCTCCCTGTCTGGTATCAGAGTCCTACTATGGGAAATTGGAGGGGGAATAGGGGAGGATATAGGAGAGAGCAGATTAGGGGAAGGGGTATTTAGTCGGCTCACTTTTGGGGGGTTGGGAGATAGGAGAAAAACAGGTAGAGGGTCTGTGGCTCCAAATCTTGTGGAAATGAATGTTGAAAACTAAAAACAGGTAGAGGGTCTGTGGCTCCAAATCTTGTGGAAATGAATGTTGAAAACTAAAAATAAACAAAAAACAAACAAAAAGAAGCAACATGATCACAAAAATAGGAAGTGATGAAACTTGAACTTGAATCTATGACTTTTGTTTGCAAAGATTTTGTTCTTCCCATTATGGTATCAGTTTGGAAGAACATGTGCCATTAAATGTTGAACATCTGATCCCTTAACATGAACTAATATTTCTGTTCCTGATTTGTCTTTCTGATTCTCTCTTCATCTCTCCATTTCTTCCTCTTCTTCTCTTTCTGTTTTTCTCTCTCCATCTCTCCCATCTCCCTCCTCCTTTCCTCTACCCCATATCTTTATCTTTGATTTTTTTTCTATTTATCTAACTCCACATATATATTAGCTAATATTTAGCTAACACTATATGTGCATATAGATTTAATTTCCCAGTTGATTCAGAAAACAAACCTTTGAAGGAAATGCCATTATTATCCCTCTTTAATGGAAGAGGAAACAGAGATCAAATGTCTTGCCCAGGAACATCCCACAACTATTAAATGCATGATGCAAGATTTGAACTCAAATCTTCCTGATTCCAAATTCAGCATTCTGTTATCAACTGCACCATAGAGTTGACTCGTATATCTGTCTATCTGCCTATCTATCTATCTATCTATCTATCTATCTATCTATCTATCTATCGATCTATCTAATATGTCTATATTTCTATGTGTGTGTGTATATATATATATATATATATATATTTATATATATGTGAACACACATATGCATGTGTATGTATATATGTATCTGTGTTATTATTGTCCTTTTTTCCAATATCTCTACCAGAGGTCTACCCAAATTGTTTGAATCCTTCCTCATACTATTTCAAACTTAAGGAACACATACATACTGCATTAATTGCCCATTTCCTATCACTCAATTATGTGACAATTTTTATGTGACAATACCAACTCTTTCTTCTGTCATAGATATGCTCTATATTTCACATAATTACTTAGTAACATGATTATGGATCCCTGTGTCCAACAAACATCTTTCCACTGTTCTTTGTGTTGCTTACAATTTAAATTCTCCCAAGTTCATGTTCTATGACTCACAGCCACATTGCATATTTTGACAACTATCAGTATTAAAGAGGAAGAATTTGCTGCAATGACTATTTAGAGTCAGTGCAACAACTGAACATTCCCTCAAATGAAATCCATCATATTCCTTTATATTGCACTCTTTACAATTCAAAGGTCACATAGTGAACAAGTAGCTTATTGTGCCAATGTGATTACAACTGAGGCTCTAATTTTATCATTTTAAATACTTTTGATAAGAGATTGCTACCTTCCCTTAAATTCTATTCAAAATACATAAAATTTATTAATACTCTAAATATGCTGAGTATTAGAAAATTTGGAGAAATGTTTTGTTTGGTTTATAATTTGTTTTAAAAATCTATAGAAATATTTTTTCATTATAATTTACAGTCAAATGTATAGAAACAACATTTTCTATAATAATGATTTCCTACTGTCTGAAATATATAAAAATCTTTAATAAGTTTTAATTAAAATTTCTATTATGCTCAATGCTGAAAGATAAGTCTCTTTGGTGTTCTTACTGCCTCTTTGTTTTGATGGAGAGGAATCATGCTTTGCCATTTTCTAAAACAGGAATGAAATTATGATTTTTGTCATATCTCTTTTCTTAACTTATAAAAATTTTTTAAATTATAACTAAGCATAAATCTATAAAAATTTGAAGAAAAGCAACATTATATAATTCATAACTGTTTTTTATTTATATTTTTTAGAAATGATACAGAATTTGAAATTATTGATTAGAAGAACTGGAAGATCTCCTAGGCATCACTTTAACCAAACCTCTTCCTTTCACATAAGGAGCAATGGAGACCTAGACAAATGGAACAACTTGCCCAAAGTCACAGAGAAAGCCCTTGGCAGAGTTAGGAATTGAGCCTAAGTCTCATAATTCCTGTTATAAATGGTCTTTCAAGAGCACCACACGTCTATACTCACGAAGCATAAAAAAAAGAGCATGGATATTAAGAGTAGAAGTTACTCAACTGAGTCCTGAGTCAGTAAGAACTTTGTTCAAATGTGGATCCAAAAAGTTACTAGCTATATGAGCCTGGTCAAGTAACATTATCTATTTCTTCCCCAGTACTCTCAAATATAAAATTTGGTTATAATAGCACCAATCTGACAGGGTTCTTTTAAGTATCATTTTAGATATTTATAAACAAGCACAGTCCTTGGCATTTAGTAGATGCTTAACATATCTTCCTTTATTGCTTCTTTCCTTTTTGTGAAAAAAACATAAGGCAATGTTTTAAATCAGCATACTAACATGGTAACTAACACTGCTGGCTCACTGGTAGAAATTAATTCCCCAGAAGAAGCTATAGCAACACCTCCCTTTAGGGTATCTAATGTCTCTTTTTAATGAAATAGCTTCCTTGTACATTTTTAAACATTTTACTTCAATATATGTTCCAATTACAATATCCTATTTCCATTTGATATAATTGCAAGGTTATCCTTTGTTTGCAAGCTATCATTTACTCAACAAGACTCAACAACTATAAACCTAAGCCATTTTAACAGCATTTTTGTAGTTCTGGTTCTACAGCTAATGACCTCTTAATTTAAATTTAGTATTGGGAAAAAATGAGGCATTTGAAAGGTACTGAACTTTAACAAAGGAGGAGACTTACTTTGCCTACAAGTAGCAAGGATTTTCAGCATGAATACAGTGGAAGCTATCTTTTCTGAATGGGGAAAGACCTTGCCTCTGTCTGGAAAAGTCAGTCAGTCATCAAGTTGTGACAACTAGAGTGGTTTGGGGGACCCACTGAATCTAAGAGGCTGTGACTACAGATGGGGGGTCTTTTTATGTTCCCAGACCAGAAACTTGCAACACGAAATCTAGGGCTGATTGGCTTCCATGAATGTCGGAGTTGTGTGTGTGTGTGTGTGTGTGTGTGTGTGTGAGAGAGAGAGAGAGAGAGAGAGAGAGAGAGAGAGAGAGAGAGAGAGAGAGAGAGAGAGAGAGTTTGTAGGAATAAAGCTTTCCTGGGAGGGCACCCAACAAAAACCTTAGGCAGTTGAGAAGACCCCAACGTTTGGGATGGAAGCTCCCCTGTCTGGTGGCAGAGTCCTACTGCTGTGGCAACAAGCCCAAAAGTCAAGTAATTAAGTGTCAACATGCCTAGGCAAAGGAAACAAAATAAACAGAAGAATTCAACATTAGATTCCCATTTTGGGGGCAAAGTGGATCAAAGCATGGAACAGTAGGAGGACTGTGAGGTCAGAACTCCTGCACCAAAATCCCCAAATGAAAATACAAGCTGACTACAGGCCATGACCACATACATTCCAGGATAAGATCTGCAAATACTTTCACAATAGACATTATTCAATTTACAAAGGCATATTGTACTAGATGGGATGAAAAATGGTAAAGAAGAAATAAATCCAAAAAAATGAAAAAAAAAAGATCAATTAGTTTGCTTCCATCAGGATTCAAGATCAGTTCTTTCTAATTATTTCTCTGTATGTAGGCATCTCACTCCATCATGAGTCTTTGGGGATTGACTTATATCGCTGCATTGCTGAGAAGAATTCAGTCTGTCAAAGCTGGTCATCGCACATATGTAGTGTCTGTGACTGTATACAAATTTCTTGTGGTTCTACTCTTCTCACTCACCATCAGTTTGTATAAACCTCTCCAGGTAAATATGAAAACCGTATCTTCCTCATCTAATAGTATTCCATTATATGCATATATCACAATATGTTTAGCCATTCTCCAATTGATGGGCACCCCTTTATTTTCCAATTCTTTGCAACCATGAAAAGAGCTGCTATAAACATGTTTCCACAAATAGGTCTTCCTCCTTCTTCTATGATCTCTTGGGCATATAACCCAAGAAGTGGAATTGCTGGGTCAAAGAGTATGAAATCATTTATAACCATTTGGGCATAATATTTTCAAGTATTCTTGATGAAACACAATAGTTGAATAAAAAATTTGACATTCAAATACAAGAAGCAAGAGAAACTTGAGAAGGTAAACAAAGAAAAGAAACCATAAGGAAATTATCAATATTGAATTATTTACATTCCTACATGGAAAATTGACAACTGTAACTGATGGAACTTTCTTCTTTTCTTCTTTTTTTCCCAAATGATTTATTAACTTCTGGTTCACATCATTCATTTCTGCCAGATTTTGAATTACAATTTTGTTCCCCATTTCCCCCTACCCAACACCCCAGAATAGCATTCCCACAGGATAGCCCTCATCCAATCTGCTCTCTCCCATATCTTCTCCTATACCTCCTTTTACTTTTCCATTAGGGCAAGGTGGATATCGGTACCAAAATGCCTGTACATTTTATCTCCCAATTACATGCAAAATGGTATTAATAATAATATTCATATATGTTTGAAATATTGAATTTACGACTTCAAATTCCAGATCCATTCCCTTTCTCCCTTGTCAACAACTCCGCTGGGAAGATAAGCTATTCAGTATATTATATACATGTATAGCTATGCAAAACATTACCAGAGTAGATATTGTAAAAGACTAGTTATATTTCCCTCCCACCCATTCCATCCCCCACTTGGTCCATTCCCTACTTTGATCCTGTACCTCTTCAAAATTGGGTGACTCCAACCTCCCCTCACCCCAGCATGCCCTACCCTCCATCATACCCCCTCTCATCCCCCTCCCCTCTACTCTCCTGCAGGGTGAGATATCCCATTGTGTATGTATGTCATTCTCTCCCTGAACCAAATTCAATGAGAATGTGGTTTTGCCTTTTTCCCTTCCTCTTCTTACCCTCCCCTGCAACCACTTCCCCTTGCCTCTTCTATATGAGATAGTTTACCCCACCCAGTCTTTCCCCATCTCCTCTTGCCAAATTCTTCTCTCTCCTCTTAAGTTCACCCATTAAGTATCAACCCTTCTCACCAAATTTAACATGTGCCTTCTATCCATGTATACCTATAAACATATATACACACATTCACATATGTATTCATATGCCTATATACCCTTCTTCAAGTATTTGCACACTGAGAAAGGTTTCATCAGTTACAGTTTTTGTTTTTCATGTAGGAATGTGAATAGTTCACCTTTAATAACGTATTTTCATTACTTTTCCATGTTTACCTTTTCAAGCATCTCTTGCTTCTTGTGTCTGAATGTTAAATTTTCTATTCTACTATGTTTTTTTCCTCAAGAATGCTTGAAAGTCCTCTGACCATATTTTCCCCTGAAACAAGGTACTCAGTTTTGCTGGGTTGGTGATACTTAGTTCTAATCCCACCTCCTTTGGCCTCCATGCACTTCAACCCTTCAATGTAGAAGCTTCCAGGTCTTGTGCCATTCTGATTGTGTTTCCACAATATTGAAATTGTTTCTTCCTGGCTGCTTGTAGTATTTTCTCCTTGATCTGGGAATTCTGGAACCTGGCTATAATATTCCTTGAAGTTTTCTTTTTGGGATATTTTTCAGGAGGTGATCGATGGCTTCTTTCAACCCCTATTTCGCCCTCTGTATATAAATCATCAGGGCAATTTTCCTTGAGAATTTCTTGAAGAATAATTCCTAGGTTCTTTCTTTGATCATGGCTTTCAGGTAGTGTAAGGGCCCTTTAAGACTTTACCCGAATACTGAGAACTTACAAAGAACTCACCACATACCAGCGTAACACAAGCTTGGTCAAGAGGCACCTGAGTGTGTATCCTGCCCTGTGATTGTGGGGTATTGTGTACTTGCTGCTAACAGGGGAGCACTCCCCTCCCATGAGGAGCCTGTTGCTGAGGCACATGGGAACAAAGTTGGGGGAAAAGGATAAAAGAGGAGGAAATTGAGGTGAAAGAGAAGAGAGAGAGAAGAGGGCATTGTGAACGAGAAAGAGATTAAATGGCAATATAAATTACACCTTGGTGTTGGAATCCTTTGTCTATTATTGAGGAGTAGGCTCTCTCAGAGGTCGTAGTGGGGCGACCAGAGTCATAGGGGCAATTGGAATGGAAGTCTCTGAGGGGTCATAGTGGGGCAACAAGTGGTCAAAGTGGCGCAACAAGAGGTCAAAGTGGGGCAACCTGAGGTTGTAATGGGGCGACCAGATTCATGGAGGCGATTGAAAAGTCATAGAGGTGACTGGAGAGGTAAGTTTGGCATCAGTCTGGTATAGCTGTCCATACAAGGTAGTCCAATAATTTTTTTTTTTTTCAGGTCATGCAAATTACTTTAATTGCTTGGGTTGTGGGAGGGAATACAAAAGTGACCTTCAGTGCAAAAACTTCTGAAAGACTTTTTGTTACACTTAAAAAAAAATTTTTTTTAACATCCACACAAGCTGAGTTTGTCAGTCACTTCCATATAATATAATGATGCTTGAGGTAAATAGGCTATCACAATCGCAACAGTGCCTGATCCGGATGGCCAGCACGGGAGCTGGTGAAGGCAGACGAAGGTGGGCTTCTAGTCTTTCTTCACCTGTTTGAATCCAAGCCTCTTCCACATTCTTTCTAGGGCCACTCTTCCCATGAACAAGGTGATAGTAAAATTACGTTTGTACCAGTCTCTGTTATAGTTCATGTGCTTCTGAAAATTTTTACTTAAGAATTCCTTGTAAAAATCAGCCATTTCTCCTGCATTCAATGTTATTTTTTTACCTGTTTCATCTTTCAATCCCAGACCTCTAGCTTTCAATCTTGAGTGAATAAATTCTTCTTTTTCCTTAATAAATGTCTGATTCTGGTTTGCCCAGTATTGTTGGTTCCAGTCTTGTGTTTCTTGTCTTAATTTCCTAAGCTGCTGTTCCAATGGAGTTTCATTTTCAGGGATGTAAAATCTGATCGGTCGAAGGTTTGAATATCTATCTGGGGGTCCAATCCAATCATTGCAAGATTTTCTGGGTGGGCAGGATCCTGACATCAGAGAATCTCTCATCTAGGGGAACTGAAGATTCAGCACTCATACACTGTAGGGGGGCAAGGGTTCCTTAAAAAAATTTTTTCCAATCACATGTAAAAATTTTTAATGTTTGTTTTTCCAGTTTCCAGGTCATTTTCCTTGCTTTCTCAAGGAGTTAAGTTCTTGAGTCAATTTTCTTCACTACAACCATACCCGGCTCCGCGTCGAGTCCTCGGGCTCTGCCCCTCTTTCCGGGCCGGGCCGGTGGCCGTAGCAAGCGAAGCCGCGGCGGGCCGGACACAGGAGCCCCGGTCTCCAGCCCGCCCGAGTTGCCGCCGCGGCCGCCGCCATTGGCGTCCCCTCGGCCCCACCTCCGGTAGTCCAATAATTTATAAATTATCTCTTCCGAATCTATTTTACTGGTTAGTGGTTTTTCCCATTAGATGTTTCACATTGCCTTCTATTCTTTCAGTTGCTTGGATCTGTTTAACAGCATCTTGATTTCTCTTAAAGTCACTAGCTTCCATTTCCTCCAATCTAATTCTGAAGGAATGAATCTGCTCAGTAAGCTTTTGAGAAGCTTTTTCCATATGGCAAATTCAGCTTTTTAAGGCATTCTTCTCTTCATTACATTTTAAGCCTCTTTTGATATTTCAGTTAGTATATTTCTTAAGGTGTTTTCTCCCTCATTCAGGCTGTTGACTCTCATTTCATACTTTTTCCTGCATCCTTCTCATTTCTCTTCCTAATTTTTCCTCCATTTCTCTTATTTGTTTTTTAAAATCCTTCTTAAGGTCCTTTATACCCTGTAACCCGCTCATATTTTCATTTGGGGCTTTTGGTGCAGGAGTTCTGACCTCACAGTCCTCCTACTGTTCCATGCTTTGATCCACTTTGCCCCCAAAATAGGAATCTAATGTTGAATTTTTCTGTTTATTTTGTTTCCTTTGCCTAGGCATGTTGACACTTAATTACTTGACTTTTGGGCTTGTTGCCACAGTAGGACTCTGCCACCAGACAGGGGAGCTTCCATCCCAAATGTTGGGGCCTTCTCAACTGCCAAAGGTTTTTGTTGTGTGTCCTCTCTGAAGCCCCCACACACCCCAATACCTCCAACCCCAACCACAATCCAGATCAAAGAAGTTTAAAGCAAGATTGATTACCCCCAAGACTGATCACCAGACCCCTCTACAGTTCCCAGGTCAGAAGCTGAAGCTGCTACTAAAGCTTCAAAATGGCCGGTGTGCCGCCACTCCTCAGAGGCTTCTAGCCCCTAGGGGAAGAAGCTGACACACTCCCAAATAGTGGCCCCAAAGTCCATAGGGCACTACCCTCTTACTTTTCCCTAGGCATCTATGTGTTGGTAATTCTGGAAATACCACAGATGCTGGTGTTCTGAGGTCCTTCCAGCTGGCTGCTGGTCCTCCTGCCCTAGCGCTAAAACCTCCGACTCACAGAGTCCTGTGCTCAGCTCCCAAGCACTTCTCTGGCCACTCCCTGCCAGGCTGCTGGGCTGTCCTCAGTGGGAGGTTAGATTCTCTGTGTTGTTCTGTGGGTTCTGGAGCTCTACAGGTTGTTCAGAGTCCCCTGTTATAAAATTTTGAAGTTGTGTGGGCTCGACTTCCAAGGAACTGCTGTTTCTACTCTGCCATTTTGGCTCTGTCCCATACTTGGAACTTTTCTCAGTATTAAAATAGTTGAAGACAATGGAAATATATATATATATATATATATATATATATATATATATATATATGATGAGGTGAAATTAAGAGGCGAGAAAGGAATATAATTAGGGGAGATGGGAAGAGACAGAATAGTGTAAACTATCTCATATAGAAGTGGCAAGGGAAAATGGTTACAATGGAGGGGAAGGACAGGAAGCAAAAAGGCAAATCCTTATTCTTATTGAATTTGACTCAAGGAGGGAATGACAAACCCACTAAATAGCTTATCTTATCCTTCAGGAGAGTAGGATGGAAGGGGATGAGAGGGGGGATGATGAAATGGAGGGCAGTCTTGGGGGAGGGAATTTGGACAGACCCAATTTTGAAAAGTGACAGGATCAAAGTAGAGAATAGGACAAGTGGGAGGTGGGATAGGAGGGAGGGGAATATAGCCAGTCTTTTACAATGTATCTACTATGGTAATGTTTTTCATAGCTACACGTATACAACATATACTGAATTACTTATCTTCCCATTAAGGGTGGGTGATAATGGAGGAAGGGATTGAATATGGAATTCAAAGTTTTAAAATCAAATGTTTAAAAACATATAAATTCTATTAAATACTATTATTTATACTCTTTTACAGGTAATTGGGAAGTTATATATGCAGGCATTGGGACATAGACATCTATCATGTCCTACTGGAAAAGTCGAAAGGCGTATGGGAGAAGATATGGGAGAGAGCAGATTGGAGGAGGGGATATCCTGTGGGACTGCTATTTTGGGGCTGTGGGTAGGGCAAACATCATGAAAAATGTGTAACTTAAAATCTGGAGAAATGAATAACATAAACCAGAAGTTAATAAAGCATTTGAAAAAAAGAAAAGAAAAGAGAGTCACAAAAGTAAAAGTCCTAAAAATTCAAAGAAAAGAAGAATTCTGTTTTTTATCCATTTCTGAAGAAGCTTTTATTTTTTATATTAATTAATTAATTAATTATAATTTTCAACATTCATTTCCACAAGAGTTTGAGATCTAAATTTTCTCCTCCTTTATCCCCACCTTCACCCTAAGAGAGCATGCATTCTGATAGCTCCTTCCTCCAGTCTATACTCCCTTCTATCACCATGCTCTTTTTTTATCCCCTTCCCTTCCATTTTACTTTAGGTCAGGACAACTTTCTATATCCCATTACCTGTATATCCTATTTTCAAGCTGCATGTAAAAACAAATTTTACCAATTTGTTTTTAAAACATGGAGTGTCACATTCTCTCCCTTCTTCCCTCATCTCCTGTCCTTATTGAGAAGGCAAGCAATTTAATATAGGTTATACATATATTATTGTGCAAGATACTTTCATAGCAGTCATGTTGTGAAAAACTGACCATATTTCATCCTATCCCACCCCTCAATTATTCTTTTTTTTCTCCTATGACCCTTGCACTCTTCAAAAATGTTTCCTTCTGACTCCCCCTTCCCCAATCTATTATCCCTTTTACAACATTCCCTTACCCCTTACATTCCTAGAGGGTAACAAACAGAAATGAATGTGTATATTATTCCCTCCTTAAGCCAAATTCAATGAGAATTAGGTTCCCTTCTTCCCTCTCTCTTCACTGCTATTCCCCTGTAATATCAAAGCTGTTTCTTACCTCTTTTCTGTGAGAAAATTTGCTCCATTCTGCCTCTCACTTTCTCCTTCTCCCAATACATTCCTCTCTCACCCCTTAATTTTATTTTTAGCTATCATCCGTTCTTATTCAACTCGCCTTTCTCTCCTCTCTCTCTCTCTCTCTCTCTCTCTCTCTCTCTCTCTCTCCACACATACATACATATAAGCAAACATTTATATACATATATGCATGTGTATGTGTATAAAGCTATACAAAATGTAAATATATGTGTATATATACATACATGTATGTGTGCACATCTATATGTATGATATGTGAATACATACATATATGCATATGTGCATATATTCCCACCAACTACACCAGCACTGAAAAAATGTCTAATGAGTTGCGGATATTATCTTTCCATGTAGGAAGGTAAATAATTTAATTTTAATAAATCTCTTATGATTTATATTTCATGCTACCTTTTTGTGCTTCTCTTGAGTCTTACATGTAAAAGTAAAATTTTCTATTCAGTTCTGGTCTTTTCATCAAGAATGCTCAAAAGTCCTGTATTTCATTGAATATCTTTTTTTTCTCCTTAAGGATTATACTAAGTTTTACTGGATAGGTGATTCTTAGTATCAATTCTAGCTCCTTTGACCTTCAGAATATCATATTCTAAGCTGTCTGGTCCTTTAATATAAAAGTTTCTAATCATATATTGTCCTGGTTGTATTTTTAAAATACTTGTTTCTTTCTGGCTGCTTGAAATATTTTTTACTTGACCTGAGAATTCTGGAATTCAGCTATAATATTCTTAGGGGTTTTCTTTTTGGGATTATTTTTAAGACTTGATTAGTGAATTCTTTGCATTTCTATTTTGCCCTCTTTCTCTAGAATATCAAGGCAATTTTGCTTGATATTTTCTTGAAAGATGGTGTCTAGACTCTTTTTTTGATTATGGCTTTCAGGAATCTGGCTAACTTGTCACACACCCCAGAAACACAATGCAAGACCATAATCCGGATCCAAGTAGGTTAATTCAAGAGTGATTACCCTCTGGGGATTTGTTTCTCTCTGTCACTTTGTGGGTTCTGTAGCTCTAAAGTTTGTTTAGAGTCATTTTTACATGTATTAGAAGTGATTGGAACAGGAGACTAGGCCAAGTTTGTGCTTCTACTCTGCCACCTTGCTCCACCACCACCCCCAAGAAGAAATCTTTAAAAGTAAAATTGGCCAAATAAAAAGAGAGGTAGGAAAGATCACTGAAGAAAATAATTCTGTGAAAGTTAGAATTGTGCAGAAGGGAGCTATTAATTTCATAAGACATCAAGAAGCAATAAAACAAAATCACAAGAAGAAAAATAATCTGCAAGCTATATCATTAGAAAAATAACTGAAGTGGACAATAGATCAAGGAGACACAAGTTAAGAATTATGTGAGAATTTTTTGATTATTAGAGAGCCATGATATGAGAGAGAGAGAGAGAGAGAGAGAGAGAGAGAGAGAATATATATACTATTTTGCAGACACACTCATATATCTGTGTGTACACACACACACACACACACGCATTACTTGGTTTATTTACAAGATGATTAGGGAAAAAGGAAAAGAACCTGTATGTTCTAAAATGTGTATAGAGTCTCTTTTTGTTTTGGAAAAGAATTCAAAACTGCAAGAATGCCCACCAATTTGGGAGTGAATAAACAAGTTGTGTTATATGATTGTGTTGGAATGATAGAGTGCTAAAAGAAATGATAAATTCAATGATTTTAGAATAGCACAGAAAGACTTACGTGAAATACTAAAGAGCCAAATGAGTACAACCAAGAGAGAGTTTTATACAATAACAGTAATATTGTTTTTAGAATGACTTTGAGTGAATAACTTATTTTCATTATAAGTACCCAACTTCATATAAATGTCATATAAAGAAAGACACTCTGCATGCAGAGAAGTAAATGATAAATAGATGTAGAAAATGATTCGCAGTTTTATGTGAAATCATATTTTATTGTACTGTTATGGAAATGCTTGTTTTATTTCAAAAATGTCACATACATATGTACATTAAAGTACTATATAATTGTCAATCATCAGTATAATTATCAAAAGAGAAAAATATTGGGGCGGTTAGGTGGCGCAGTGAATAGAGTGCCAGCCCTGAAATCAGAAGGACCTGAGTTTGGAGCCGGCCTCCGACACTTAATCCGCACAAACAAAAACCTAGCCGTGTAACCTTGGGCAAGTTACTTAACCCCAATTGCCCTAAAGGGGCGGCTAGGTGGCGCAGTGAGTAAGAGCGCCGGCCTCGGAGTCTGGATGACCCGAGATCAGATCCGGCCTCAGAAAATGAGCACCCACGCATAAATCAAATGACTAGCCGTGTAACCTTGAGCAAGTTACTTAACCCCAATTGCTTTAAAAAAAAAAAGAAAAAGAAAAAAATATTAATTAAAAGGCATTCGTCATTCAGCATTCATCTATTAAATCATTGCATTATGATTAGTACTATACTAATCAGAAGGCTTTACAAGATAAAATGAAACAATTCTTACATTGAAGGAAGTAACATTACTGTGGGAGAGTGAATGTCAATGTTTACAGGCACATATAAGAGCGAAAGTAGATAATGGGCAATCTTAGAGGAAACAGCAGTAGGAGCTAGTTTGTGAGACATGAAAGTTTTTGTGTAGAAGAGGATGCCTGAGCTGAATCTTGAAAGAAATCAGGGATACAAATAGGCAGAGTGAGAGAGAAAGAACATTCATAGCATGGTGGACAAATCATAAAAATGTAACAGAAAACAGATCATAAGGAAAAGTGAGTAGTTCAGTATAGAATGAACATTGACTTCATGATGTGAAATGATGTATAAGAAAACTAGAAATTTAGGGGTGGGCTAGGTTGTGAAGAATGTTAAATATCAAAATGAGAAGATATTATTTGATCCTAGAGATAATAAAGAATTATTGCAGTTTCTTGGTGGTGCTTATGCTTAAATATGTGTGGAGGGGTGAAAGTAGGGATTATTCACATCAGATATATAGTTTATCTAGATCCTTTTGTTGTTCAGAGGAAGGATGGGATAGAAGGGGTGGTGACTAAAAGCAGAGAGAGCAATTAGAAGGCTGGAGTAATAGATCACAGGGGAACTAATGAGAATCCAGAGTAGAATGGTGGATGTTAGAATGGAAAAGAGACAATGTTTACAAGAAATGTTGTGGAGATAGAAATGGCAAAATTTAATTTGATGGGCATATGAAGTAAGTGGGAAGGGTCAAAGATTACAAACTTAGATGGCTAGAAGGATGGCAACATAATGACAACATTCAACCATAATAAGAAATTTTGGAAGAGGGATAGGTTTTAAAGAAAAAAGTTAGTTCTGTTTTAAACATTTTGATTTTTACATGGCTACATCATGTCAGTTCAAACTATCCAAAATAATATTTGTGTTTTGGGAGTGAAGCTCAGGAGAAAAAAATAAGGTTAAACATATAGATCTAAGATTCACCTGCACAGAAATAATAATTGAACTCATGGGAATTGACGTGGTGATAAAATGAGTATGAAGTAAAACTATAAGAGAGAAAAGAAGACATATCCACATATAGTTGCCGTGGATTAATTAAGAAAGGCATGAGAAATGGAGGGAAAAACGTGATATATATATATATATATATATATATATATATATATATATATATATATATATATATATATCACCAGTAGCTTTAAAGATAGCGTGGTCAGTTGAGTGATGATCACACAGTTAGATGATCGAAGATTTAGGTGAGGAGTAGAGACATGAAGTGCAATAACCTTTTTTTCAAGTAGATTGGAGGGTAAAGGAAAATATAAGATTATACTTACAAGCAAGGGCATGATCTAGTGAAGTATTTTTCAAGTTTTTTCCCCCTCGGTTTTACTAGTAGAAAACAGGGAAGGGATTACTTCATTGATAGTATGTGTTTCAGGAACAGATTCATGGAATATGATATCTATGAATTGATATCAAATTCATTGAGGGTAAACCTTTTGTTTTTAAATGAAAGAAAAGAAATGATATGATATATTTGCCTATCAAAGACTTGGAGAGAAACACATGAAATCATGACATACAGAGCCTTAAAAGTCAAGCACTCTCTCTTGGTATATGGAATATTGTTGAAAAGAAATTGGTGCCACATCCTTGATTTAGGGGATCATATGATCCTGAGTTCACGACATCATAAGACCACAGTCTCCATGTCCAGTTTAATGGTGGACAAAATGCCCAATATCTGTTGTGGCAGTAACAACCAGGATATTATATTCATCAGAAGATCAATTATATGTTTAATGGTCACAAACATGACCCACAAACAAGTATATGTAGCATGGAACATCATCATAATTTCTCCATTGGACTCCAAAGTGAATATTACTAGTCGGTCAATTCTGTCCTTTTACTTAACTCTAAACCACTCAATCAAATTCATATCCACCACTCAGTAGTCATATAGATAATTTTTCCCTGTCCCTCTCATTTTCATTCCAGACAAGTAGCAAAGATCTCACTCCACCAGAAGGATTTATCAGGACTCTTGTCACTTGGCTACTTGGTGAAGAGTTGCTAAGGTCAAGTTATAGATATTTTTAATGGGCAGAAACCTCAGTAAATTAAGCAATGTTTGGTCATCCTTTTTGTGGTTGGTACTCTCCTCCACCTTTCAAAGATACATTAATTCAGACTGATTTCCTATGGTTAAAGAATCTCAATTCTCGGGCAGAGCCAAGATGGCGGAGTAGAAACAGATCATCCAAGACACTCTGCCCTCAGATTCCCCCCAAACTATGTAAAAGGGGACTCTGAACAACTTCTGCAGCCCCAGCACCCACAGAGCAACACAGAGAAGTTAACCTCCCACTGAGGACAGCCCTGAAGCCCTGCAGGAAGGACCAGCGCAGCACTCTGGGAGCCGGCAGCGCACAGCATGCAGAGCAAGGGGAGCCGAGCCTAGTGGAGCCCAGGTCCCTGTGAGCCGAGGTTTTAGCCCCAGGGTGGCAGGGCCAGTGGCTGGCTAGAGAGACCACAGAACACCAGCAGGTGTGTTGACTCCAGAATTATCAACATAGACATGCCTAGGACAAAGTAAGAGGTTAGTGTCCTACGGACTTTGGGACCAGTATTTGGGGAGGTCATCTCCTTCCTCCCCTGGGGGCAAGAAGTGGATGAGGAGACATGCCATTTTGTAGTTTTGAGAGGCAGCTCCAGCTCCTGGCCTGCAAACTGAAGGCAGATCCAGCAATCAGTCCTGGGGGTGGGGGGAGGGAGGAGGGTAATCTCTCTTGCTTTAACCTCCCTGGATCTGGATTGTGATCTACGGTGGAAGTCGTGGGTGGGTTTACAGTTTGCCAGAAACGGAAGTTGCCCCCCACACGTTCGGGACGAAAATTCCTCTATCTGGCCTTAAAGCCATAGTGTGGCAACAAGCCCAAAAGTCAAGCAATTAAGTGGCAACATGCCAAGGCAAAGGAAACAGAAAAATGCAACCCTAGACTCCTATTTTGGGGGCATAGAGTGGGAAAAGGACTGTGAGGTCAGAAGTCCTGCTCCTAAAGCCCCAGGGGAAAACATGAGTGGGTTGCAGGCCATAGAGGACCTTAAGAAGGACTTTAAAAATAAAATAAGAGAAGTGGAGGAAAAATTGGAAAGAGAAATGAGAAGGATGTAGGAAAAGTATGAAATGAGGGTCAACAGCCTGACTGAGGAAAACAACACCTTAAAAAATAGACTAACTCAAATGGCAAAGGAGGCCTAAAAGGGCAATGAGGAGAAGAATGCCTTAAAAAGTCGAATTTGGCAGATGGAAAAAGAATCTCAAAAGTTCACTGAGGAGATTCATTCCTTCAGAGTTAGACTGGAGCAAATGGAAGCCAATGACTTTATGAGAAATCAAGATGCTGTTAAGCAGATCCAAAAAAATGAAAGAGTTGAAGGCAATGTGAAATATCTCATGGGAAAAACCACTGACCTGGAAAATAGATCCAGGAGAGACAATTTAAAAATTATTGGACTACCTGAAAGCCATGATCAAAGAAAGAACCTAGAAATCACCCTTCAAGAAATTCTCAAGGAAAATTGCCCTGATGTTTTAGATGCAGAGGGCAAAATAGAGGTTGAAAGAATCCACTGATCACCTCCTGAAAAAGATCCCAAAAAGAAAACTCCCAGGAATATTATAGCCAGGTTCCAGAATCCCCAGATCTAGGAGAAAATACTACAAGCAGCCAGGAAGAAACAATTTCAATATTGTGGAAACACAATCAGAATAGCACAGGATCTGGCAGCTTCTACACTGAGGGACTGAAGGGCATGGAATATGATATTCCAGAGGGCAAAAGAACTGGGAATGAACCCAAGGATCACCTAGCCAGCAAAACTGAATATTTTGTTTCAGGGGACAATATGGTCATTCAGTGGAATAGAGTACTTTCAAGAATTCTTGAGGAAAAAAGCAGAATTAAATAGAACATTTGACATCCAGACACAAGAGGGAAGAGATGCCTGAGAAGGTAATCAGGGAAAAGAAATCAAAAGGAACTTATCAGAATTGAACTATTTACATTCCTATATGGAAAAGCAATAACTGGGACTGATGATATCTTTCTCACTATGAAAATAATGGAAGACATGGGTGTGGTCATATGAATACATATGTGAATGTGTGTGTATAGGGTTACAGTCATATATGGATAGAGAGCATAGGTTGAATTTGTTGGGAAGGGAGAATACTCAAGGGATGAAATTATGAGGTGAGAGAGGAAAGTGGCAAGAGGAGATGGGGAGAGACAGGGTAGGGTAAACTATCTCATGTAGAAGAAGCAAGGGGAAGTGGTTGCAAGGGAGGAGGAGAATAGGAAGGCAAAAAAGGCAAAACCACATTATCATTGAATTTGGTTCAGGGAGAGAATGACATACATACTAAATGGGATATCTCAACCTGCAGCAGAATAGGGGGAAGGGGGATGAGAGGAGGGATGATGGATGGGAGGGCATCCTTTGGGGGAGGGGTGGTTGGAAGTGCCCACTATAGAAGAGGGACAGGATCATGTGGGGAATGGACCAGGTGGGGGGTGGGATGAGTGGGAGGGAATTATAAGCAGCCTTGTACAATATATCTACTATGATAATGTTTTGCATAGCTAGACATGTACAACATATACTGAATTGCTTATCTCCCCAGAGGGAATGGGTGACAAGGGAGGAAGGAAATGGATCTGAAATTCGAGGTCTTAACATTAAGTGTTTCAAATATAAAAAAAAAAAAGAATCTCAATTCTCTGATCCTATGACAGTGTGGAAAAAAGGGTATAAAGATGAATTCATTCAATATGTAAACTAGTTTGGCTGATGTAAAAAGATCTATGTAAAATGATAAGTTGAGATGTTTGAAAAGCTGAATTGGAACTAAATTGTGAAGGTCCTTGAACACCCTAAATCAGGATTTTTGGTCTTATTTTATAAATAATGTGAAGCCTCCAATTAACATATAAAAAGAAAAATATATACAAGGCATATTACAAAGACATGGTGGTCATAAGAACAGACATGCATACATGAATACATATATATGTATGTATGTATGTAAATATATATATATGCATGCATGTGTTTGTGAGTGTGTGTGTGTGTGTGTGTGTGTGTGTGTGTAATTTGTTTCCTAATGAATTATGTAAGGAGGTAGTTACTTTCAATTAAATTTCAGCAGGTTCTTTCTTAAGCTGAACTGCTGAGCATTCAAACTCTACTGCAGAAAGTGCATTTCTAATGGACTGGCCACATTGTTCAAATTCCCAGCACACATTTGTCTAAAAGACCATTTGATGGAGAACTCACACAAGACAAGTGCTCACATGGAGGTCAGAAGAAGTGATACAAGGACAGTCACAAAGTCTCTCTGAAGAACTTTGGAACTTATTATGAGACATGGGAGAAACTGGAATAGAACTGCCCAGCATGGCATGCCCATATCAAAGAAGGTGCTGTGCTCTATGATCAAAGCAGAATTGAAGTAGCTCAAAAGAAATACAGTAAGTGTGAATTTACAGACATCTCCATTACGAATGCTCACATAGACTATTTGTGCCCAGTTGTGGTACAGCCTTCTAAGCTTGTATTGGTCTGATCAGTCACAGTTGGGCATACCCAATGCTTGTGTGATATCATTTTATTCCTCTTCAGATTTGAAAATCTACCAACCCAGACCAAATATTCTTAACCTGGGCTTGTAATTTTTTTTTAATATTTAGTTCTGAAATTTCCATTTCAATATAATCAGTTTCTTTTCTAATGATGTACACACACAGTCACTCACAGACACACACACACACACACACACACACACACACACACACCAGATGTTCTTAACCTGGGCTTGTGAAGTGGTTTTTTAATGTTTAATTCTGAAAATTTCATTTCAATACAATCGGTTTCTTTTGTAATATTGTGTATACAGGGGGAGAGAGAGAGAGAGAGAGAGAGAGAGAGAGAGAGAGATACACATACACTGAATGATGACATGTTTATGGTATTTAACATACCCATGTCTTTTTTCTTCCATATGTTTAACTTATTTAGATCTAGCATTCTTTCCACCTGGAAAAGTAGACATAGCTTCTTCCATATGCATATCCTATCAATCCCTACCTATCATATATTCCATTCTCTAATGTCTAGGTTCTACCTTCTTCTGACAAGATAACCTCTCTACTCAAGAAGCATCTAAATATTTGGAGAAGTTTTGAGCACCAAAACACCTTCCCTTCGTTAAATAGCCTTCCCAAATATTTAATACTTTAAAAGAACTTACTGATTCAAACCCTATTTTACTAAGAAGGAGGCTCAGTGAAATCTATGGCCACAAAACTAGATTCACATATCTAAGCCAAGATTCAAATCCATAATTCTTGATTTTTGCCGCCACTCATTTTGCTGAGCATACTGCTTCTCTAATATGGATAAGAGAAAGTGTTGCTCTCCCTTGAGAGACCAGCCTTATCTGGTATGACTTGAACCTGTGAAAAGTTGATACTGTAGTTATGCTATTTTTGAAATTGGGTGCCCAAGAATTCTGTGTAGTAGAAGTGTCTGAAGTAATTGAATGCTCTTTTCTCTTTAACCCTTAACTATCCTGAATGAGTTTGAATGCTCAGCAAACACAAAATAGGTCCTGCTTGTAATAAGCATTAGTTCCTGTCTATTGGGTTTCCAACCTACATTTCATTTCCTGCTGAGAAATTCAATTCAATTCAGCAAACATTGATTGAGTTTCTACTCTGCACAGGGCACTGGGCTAGGTGCTAAATTCCTGTGCCAAGACCTGGGGAAGTTCAGCAAAATTTATCTGCTCCCATTAGTGATACCAATTTAGGTTGGATATCTCACCAATATTTTCATTAGGAGAGAAACTTTAAGAGGGGAGCATGAGGAAAATAAAGCTAATTGTGTGTCCCTCTAATTATATCTGTCACTGTCATGACATTTCACCATAATATCATTGAAACATTCTCATAATTTATTACCAAAACTGGTGTCATAATCTTGTAGCATATTAATACTGTGACTTATTCCCAAAATTTCAGACAAGACAAAAAAAAAAAGTTAAAACCAACTCTAAAGGATCTCTGTCTCTGTATGCACACATATGTGTATGTGAATATGTTTATATATATATACATACATATATGTGTGTATGTATACATATGTGTGTGCATATATATGAGTGTGTGTGTGTGTGTGTTTAATCTGAAAAAAATTTCCGGATGTGGAACCATAGTACCTGGTCATGAATCTCACTCTATAAATTACTACCTGAATGACTATGGAAAAACATATGTAAACTCTTTGGACCTCAGTTTTTTCAACTATAAAATAAAGAATTTTAACTAGATATTATCTAAGGTCATTTCAGCTATAAATTTATGATGATATAATATTATAATACTGTTGTCTATATAGCCTTTCAGATTCTTCTAACCTCAGTTTCTCCATTTAAAAAATAAAGGAGTTGATGGAAAGTTAAATGATGTTCCCAGGACCATTAGTCAAAAAGCATCAGAGCTTCAATTTGAACCCTAGTCTTCTTAAGTCTAAAATATTTATCTACTATGTTATACTTCATTCAGATAAAAGCTTTGTCTCCTTTTCAAGAAGGAAAGAATAGTGGATCTTTATAGAAGACCTAGGTTTTAATATTGTAGTATTATGTACATGTCTTTGGTCAGGTTACTTCATTGCTCTGCATTTTATATCTTTGTCAGCATACAAATTTAGTGGAGCAGGTTAAATGACGTCTAATAATTATTTCATGTAAAAATCTATGATCTTTTAAATGTGCATCCTGATCCCAAAAGAATACATCTGCTTTAGGGCTCAGATGTCATATTGCTGAGAGGCAATGATTTTGACTCTTCTAGTAGAGGCTATGTGTCATATACATGATGGTCACTCTGCTTATGACTCTGAGTAACCAAGGCCAGAGTCCCAGGTAAAGAATCTGGAAAATTGCCTCTTTTCATAGCTAACCTAGGATATATCACCCTTTTCAGATCACTAAAACCTCATATCCTGAATCATTGGCCTCTAAGGGATCTGCATAGTGGTTCTATGGGTTCCCAGTTAAGACTAAAACCAATTAAATACTAAGCATATCATTGGTATTAAGTTTTTTTTTTTTTTGTGAAGTGGAACAAAGAGGGGCAACTGGTATATGAAGACTAGATGAACATATTTATGAGATAGGTTATCTCCCTATCTCACCCCAAATATTTCTACCTCTAAAACATCTTATATCCATTTTGCCCTCCATTTACATGACAATCACTCCTGTTCCAGTTCTTACAATTTCTCACATGGACTTTTTCAAGAAACTTTGAATTGTTCTAGTTGACATGTTTCTTTTCACTCTATTACCTCTGTCCCATGGGCACCTGTGTTATTCTCCTAAAATACAAATCAGGTCATGTCAATCCTTTACTCAACAAACAGTGATGGTTCCCTAGAAACTCTCCAATAAAATATAAACTATTTTCTTTGTCTTTTAAAGCCCTTCCCAATCTGCTACCCAACCTACCTTTCCATACTTATTTCTCTCTCTTCAATACCCAGTTAGTTGTTGCCTCACCAGTTGCCATTATAGTCAATTTAAAAAATGTCCTGAAACAGTTAAACCTCAAAAAACTCAACATAGGGTCTTGTTGATGTCATTGGTAATAGCTCACATTGACTAATACTTCTAGGTCTTACTCTAGCCAAACATTCACAATTGTATTGGTAGATGTGTGTCACTTGGAGAAGCTTTTTAGACCTTTTCCAGTTTTGGGTGCATAATCAAATCAATTCTGTCATTGCTCTTGGAAAGCAAGGATCAATTTATTGCCTAAATCTCATTTACCCATGCCTATTATCTTTATCTATCAGAATGTAAGCTCCTTCATGACAAGGATTCCGTTTGTTTTGTTGGTATTTATTTGTTTTCTAGCTTTATCTCTAGTACTTAACAAGATGCTTGGCTCACAGTGAGTGTTTAATAAATATGCATTCACTCATTCAGGCAGTCTTTCAATTATTTATTCATTCTGTCATCCATTGATTCATCTATCCTCTTATTTCAGTAATAGTCCAAATTTGTGTTGGTACTATTCCTTATATGTGACACTCCATCTTCCGTCTCTGTGCCTTCATATTGACTACCCTCTGTGCCTGACAGGTTCTCTCTCTCTCTCTCTCTCTCTCTCTCTCTCTCTCTCTCTCTCTCTCTCTCTCTCCCTCTCTCTCTCTCTCTCTCTCTCTCTCTCTCTCTCTCTCTCTCTCTCTCTCTTAGAATCCTTAGCTTTCTTCAAGACTCAGCTAAATTACCATATTCCTCATGTCTTTGCTCCCAATTTGAGCTGCTATGATTTCCCCCCAAAATGTTCATGCTCCTATTATATATATATATATATATATATATATATATATATGTATGTATATAATCTACATAGATAGTTTTACTTGTGTAAGTGTATATATATATATACATGTATACACATATATATATACATGTATACACACATACGCATATATATATATATACATGTATACACACAAAGTAGGAATTATTTGGATTATTAATTAAAAACCTTTGTCTTTATATTCCAAGAGTCCTCTAATAATTACTGGGGCATAGTAGGCATTGAATAAAATTGATTTTGATTAATGGACATGGTTATAAATAATAATTTTGTGAGATAGAATTGAATAAATGCTGCTGAAGAAATAAATAAAGAGATATGAAGGGATAGAAAGATCATTTAGAGAAGTTATATTCTAGATGTTTTTGAAGTACTTAGCTGGCAATTGGATACTCATAAATCTGCAGAGTCTAAATCAGGGGGTTGAGTGTTACCACAGCTGTGATGAAAACATGCCTTGGATACTAAGCATACCCAGTTTCATTATTAGCTGAGAGTTTTCAATCTGCTGATTAGAAGAAAGGGCAGTGGTGACAGATAAAACAAAGAACTAAAATTGTTATTAAAATTGGATCCACAATGGAAACTGCACCTGCCAGATAAGATACAGGGAAAGAGAATTCCTTCCATACACTTCCCTTTCCTTGGCCTCCAAGGTGAGAACATTTTCTTGCTTAGATGAATTTCACAGTTTCCCCCAATCGAATTTCATATTCATGCATTGTAACAAAGACAGCTCCTAGACATGGAGCCCCAAAGAAAATTAAATTAGGCAAAATATTGTTTTTTCCCCCTTAATGAAAAAATAAAATGGAGAGCAATACTCTTGTCTCACACTGTGGAGCCTTCCCCATACCTTTGATACCTCATCATCATTGTCTTAATATGTGACATGGCCATTTTTGAATTGGCAAATTTCAAATGAAGTGTAACTTGGGAAAATGTTTATCTACAAATAATAGGCCAGGGTTAGCAATCTTTTGATTGTTCACTGGAAAGAGATTTTCAGAACAGTACATCTGAATTCATCTAATATAGTGCCATATGCAGCCAGGAACTAGATGTCTATTTAATTATGACAATGAAGCAACCTGTTGAACACCCTTGGGGCATACTTTTGGTGACCTTGGATAAGATCTCTGGATTCACACACTATCTGGAAGCCATAAGCATTTACTGAAATCAGATTGAGCATCTGGATAACAATTGGCAAGAAGAGAATAGTCACAGAATGAATGCTTTTCTTAGATGCTAGAGGAAATAGGCAGTGAAGAAAATTCTGTGAAGGACTAACCCTGTGCATCAGTCTTTGAATTTCTACTTTTCACACAGCTTATGCACTGCAGCTAGAGAATGATGAGTTAGGAGGTCATTCTGATTAGAAAGGAGGCAGGCCCTAGGGCAGCTAAGTGTAAAGGATTAAAAGGATAGTGCAAATTATTTTAACTATATTTTAGCCAGTATTCTAACAGTATAACTTATACTTATCTGAATTTAGCACTTAAAATAGATTATTTTGCCTCAAACAGAAAGTCCATGTGCAGGATTTATTTTTGCTTTGCCTTAAACTCACTGAAAATGTTTTCAGGGTGCCTCATTAATGGAAGTTACATTAGCTTTCTCCTTAATTGAGGAGAGTTCTAAATTTCTTTCCACTTAATATACTCACCAAATTTAATTCTTTGGAAAATTAGTTATGCGTAAGAGCTATGGCTTAGCTCTAGAGATGGTCATATGGTTGGGAGACCTATGGAGAAGCCAGGAGATCAACTGTGGGAAGGTAAGAGAAAGTAGGGTGAGGTCAGGAAGTATCTTAACTGGATTTTGGGGAAAGCCTCAGATCTGACTTCTGTCCACAACTCCTTTAAACTACAGTGCGACAGGATGGACATTAAGGAAACTAAAGAAGGTGCTATGGATAACTCAGAACTGGGTCAGCCAGGAAAGAAGCAATGTCATCCATTGTATCCTGCTTCATCAAAAGTTGTCCTGACTTTTGTCTTGCCACAGGATTTCAAACACTCTGAAAGAGAAAATGAGGCTTGAAACTTTGTGCAACTCTGCCTCACTTAAATACCAATTAAAAGTGAGTCAAGTCATCACCCCATGATAGGTCATTGGTCCTCTTCTAAAATGAAGGATGGTGGGTGGAGCCAAGATGGTGGCATAGAAGTAAGAAAACTCCATATACCCCCTCCATAACCACCTCAAATACATATAAGAATATTATTATAAACAAACTTTAGGGCTACAGAACCCACAAAGTGACAGAGAGAAGGAAGCCTCGTGCTAAAGACAGTCTGGCAGGCCAACAGGAAGGGTACATCGCAGCACACTGGGGACTGAGCCCAGACCCACTTGAGTACATGATTTTAGCCTCAGGGTGGCCACAACCACCTCCTGGCTGGAGGGACTTCAGGAGAGTGGATTGCCAGCAGCTGTGGCAGTTTCCAGACGTATCAGCTCATAAATTCAAAAAAACAGAACAAGTGGTCATTACGGACTTTGTGGGAACAGGGAGACTGGGAGTGTGGTCCAGCCTCTGACCCTTAGAGAAAGAAGTGGCTGAAGCAAGGCTGCCACCAAGTGTCTGCTTTAGAGCTCCTGGCTTGCAGATTGTAGAGATACCAAACGACCAGTCCGAGGGGTAAGCACTCTTCCTTTGACCTACTTGGATCTGGATTTCTGTCTAGGGTGGAAGTCCCTGGGTGTGTGACCAGTGTGCCAGAGCCACTGGTGGTTTCTGAGAGGGCACCCAACTAAAACCTCTGGCAGCTGAAAAAACTCCAGTAATTTGGGACAAAACTTTCCTCTCTGGGAGCAGAGTTCTACTATGGCAAAAAAGCTCAAAAGTCAAGTAATTGAGTGGCAACATGAGGAAGCAAAGAAAGTACAGCAATCTGACTTTGTACTCCTTTTTTGAAAAAAAAGTATCAAAGCATGGAAGAAGAGGAAGACAACGAAGTCAGAACACATGCACAAAAAACTTCCAAAAAATATAAACTGGTTAGAGGTCACAGAGGAGCTTAAGAATGATTTGGAAAATAAGAGAAGTGGAGGAAAAACTAGTAAGAGAAATGAGAACAATGCAAGAAAATCATGAAAAGAGAGTCAACAACTTGACTGAAGAAAACAACATCTTTAAAAAGAGACTAACTCAAATGGCAAAAGAGGCTTAAAAAGCCAATGAGGAGAAGGATGCCTTAAAAAGCCAATTTTGCCAGATGGAAAAAAGAATGTCAAAAGCTCACTGAAGAAAATAATTACTTCAGAATTATTTTGGAGCAAATGGAAGCTAGTGACTTTGTGAGAAATCAATAACCAAAAAAGATCCAAACAAAGGAAAAAATAGAAGGTAATGTGAAATATCACAATGGAAAAACCACGGACCAAGGAAATAGATCCAGGAGAGATGATTTAAAAATTATTGGGCTACCTGAAAACCATGAACAAAAAAAGAAAATAGAAATCGTCCTTCAGGGAATTCTCAAGGAAAATTATCCTGATATTTTAGAACAAGAGAGCAAGATAGAGGTTGAAAGAATAAACCACTCACCTCTTTAAAAAGATCCCTGAAAGAAGATCTGTAAGAATATAATTGCCAGGTACCAGAATTCCCATATAAAGGAGAAAATATCACAAGCAGTCAAGAAGATTTAATTTGAATATTGTGGAAACACAATCAGGATAACAAAGTATCTAGCAACTTCTACATTGAAAGATTGAAGAGCTTGGAATATATTCCAGAGGACAAAGGAGCAGGGATTAAAACCAAGAATCACCCTGCAAAACTGAGTACCATGTTTCAGGGGAAAATATGGTCATTCAATGAAATAAATAACTTTAAAGCATTTTTGATGAAAAATCCATAGCTGAATAGAAAATTTGACATTCAGATAAAAGAAGCAAGAGAAGCATGAGAAGGTAAGCAGGGAAAAGAAAACATAAGGAAGTTATCAAAGTTGAACTAGTGACATTCCTACATGGAAAAAAATGATAATTGTAACTTATGAAACTTTTCTCAGTATGAGAATAATTTAAGGGAATATATATATTTCTGTGTGTACATATATATATATATATATATATATATATATATATATATATATATATATATATATATATCTACATAGCTGGGTATAAGGACATATGAATACATATGTGAGTGTGTGTATATATGTGTACAGGTATACATAGACAGAGGGCGCATGACCAATGTAATAGGAAGGGATGATACTTAAAAGGTGAAATTGAGAGCTGAGAGAGGAATATAAAGAGTGGAGATGACGAGAGACAGAATGGGTTAAATTATCTCATATAGAAGAGGTAAGGGAAAACTGTTACAAAGGAGGGGAAGAATAGGAAGGGGGAAGGAAATTAGTCATCCTTACTCTCATTGAATTTGGCTTAGGGAGGGAATGACATACACACCAAATAGGGTATGTTACCCTACTAGAGAGTGGGGGGAAGGACATGAGTGGAGGGATGATGGAAGGGTGAGCTAGGTTTAGGGGAGGGAAGTTAAAAGCACATACTTTTGAAAAGGGACAGGGTCAAAATAGAGAATAGAACAAGTGGAGGGTTGGATAGGATGGAGGGAAATGTAGTCAGTCTTTCACAATATATCCTCTATGGAAATGTTTTGTGCAGCTACACATTTACGACTGATATTGAATTGCTTATCTTCCCAGTAAGTGTGGGTAATGGGTGAGGAAGGGAAAGAATCTGGAATCCTTCATTTTAAAATCTAATGTTAAAAATATATATTATTTTTACATGCCACTGGGAAATAAGATATACAGGCAATAGGGTATAGAGATACATATTGGCCCACTGGAAGGTCAGAGGGCTGATGTGGGAGGCTATAGGAGAGAGAACGTTGAAGTGGTGTATACAGTGGGATTACTCTTTTGGGTTGGTAGGTAAGGGAAGATGGGGAGAAAATTTGTAATTCAACTTGTGGAAATGAATGGTGTAAACTGAAAATAAAATAAAATTTAATTAAAAAATAAAATGAAAGATGAGCACCAATGACAACAACACTGGAACTGACTTTCTTATGAGCCACTTAGTTTTACATATAGTCATACTGGAAACCTGAACTACTTTAGACTATCCTCAGCATAAACCAAAGACATTGGAGACATTTGGACTTCTAATTTCAGGCTTGAGCCCATTAGACAGCAGGTGAGACTATGTAGAGAAGAACAGTAATAAAACCTGGAAATTGTTTCTATCAGTCTTGCGATGCAGAAAAGATAAGAGCATGTGGCAGGTCCTTCTAGTCAGACACTGAAACCTCTTGACCCCTGAAACTTCATGAGGAATATGTTAGATATCCTCCTTCATTTTCTGTCACTTAAAGACCTGCTAAGCATGCAATCTATCCACTTATTCAAGTAATTCATAAACAAATCACTAAATACCAATTCCTGGTACACTATTCTAGAGAAAAGCTGATTTTAAAGCTTTGATAAATATATTTTGAAATAAATCATTATTTAACTGGCCAGCAGTCTCTATAGGTAGGTTATACTCATCTACCCCACATCTTTTCATATTTCCCATGAAAATAGTATGATAAAATTTTAAAATGCTATTCTAAAATCTTTACAGACATTGTCTACATCATTCCCTTTGCTCTCTAGTATAGTGAACGTATTGAATAATTTAAATAAAATTAAATTAGTCTGCTCTTGATGAAATAGAGATGGTATTTTGGACTTATTACATTTTAGTTTTGGGTTTTTTTTTTTTTGTTTGTTTGTTTGTTTGTTTTTAACAAATGCTTGGGGCGGCTAGGTGGTGCAGTGAGTAGAGTGTTGACCCTGGAGTCAGAAGGACCTGAGTGCAGATCCGGCCTCAGACAATTAATGCACACACAAACAGAAAGTTTGACCTAGCTGTGTGACCTTGGGCAAGTTACTTAACCCCAATTGCCCTCCAAAAAGCAAAAACAAACAAACAAACAAACAAACAAAAATGCTTTATTAACATTCTGGTTTTCATCATTCATTTCTGCCAGATTTTGAGTTACAATTTTTACCCGTTTTCCCCTACCCACCACCCCAGAATAGCAGTCCCACAATATATCCCTTGATCCAATCTGCTCTCTCCCATATCTTCTCCCATACCCCCTTCGAGTTTACCATTAGGGAAAGGTGAATCTCGGTGTCTCAATGCCTGCACATCTTATCTCCCAATTACATGCAAAATACTATTAATAATAGTATTCATATATATTTGAAAATTTTAATTTTAAAACTTCGAATTCCAGATCCATTCCCTTCCTCTCTTGTCACCCACTCCCTCTGGGAGGATAAGCACTTCAGTATGTGTTGTAAATGTATAGCTATGCAAAACATTATCATAGTAGATAAAAAAGACTGCTTATATTTCCCTTCGACCAAACCACCCCCCTACCTAGTGCATTCCTTACTTTGATCCTGTCCCTCTTCAAAATTAGGTACCTCCAACCTCCCCTCTCCCCAGGTTTCCCTCCCCTCCATCATCACGCCACTTATCCCCCTTTCCTCTACTGTCCTGCAGTTGAAATATCCCATTTAGTATGCATGTCATTCTCTCCCTAAGCCAAATTCAATGACAATATGGTTTTGCAATTTTGCCTTCCAGTTCTTCCCCTTCCCTGCAACTACTTCCCCTTGCTTCTTCTACATGAGGACAGTGGCTTTTCCCATGAGATATTTCACATTGCCTTTTATTCTTTCATTTGTTTGGATCTGTTTAACAGCATCTTGATTTCTCATAAAGTCACTAGCTTCCATTTTCTCAAGTCTAATTCTGAAGGAATGAATCTCCTCAGTGAGCTTTTGAGATTCTTTTTCCATCTGGCAAATTTGACTTTTTAAGGCACTCTTCTCCTCATTGTTTTTTGATCTTCTTTTGCCATTTGAGTCAGTCTATTTTTTAAGGTGTTATTTTCCTCAGTCAGGCTGTTAACTCTCATTTCACACTTTTCCTACAGTTTGAATACCAGTATTCTTTCCCTGTGGGTGAGAAGCAGCTGAGGAGACAAGGAACAGCCACCAATTTGCACCTTCAGTTGCAGCTTCGGCTCCTGGACTGCGAACTTTAGGGGCATCCAGCAATCAGTATGGGGTTTAATCGCTCTTGCTTTAACCTCCCTGGATCTGGATTACAGTCTCGGGTGGAGGTCTTGGGATGTATATCCAGCTTGCCAGAGCCTGTGGAGGCTTCACAGAGGCCACCCAACTAATACCTCTGGAAGTTGAGAAGACCCCAATATGTGGGACAGAAGTTCCCCTGTATGGTGGCAGAGTCCTACTGTGGCAACAATCCCAAAAGTCAAGTATTAAGTTGGCAACATGCCTAGGCAAAGGAAACAAAATAAACAGAAAAATTCAACATTAGACTCCAATTTTGAGAAAATGGAAGCGAGTGACTTTATGAGAAATCAAGATGCTGTTAAACAGATCCAAACAAATGAAAGAATAGAAGGCAATGTGAAATATCTCATGGGAGAACCACTGTCCTCATGTAGAATAGGCAAGGGGAAGTGGTAGCAGGGGAGGCAAAGAACAGGAAGGCAAAAAGGCAAAACCATATTCTCATTGAATTTGGGTCAGGGAGAGAATGACATACATAATAAATAGGATATTTTAACTACAGGAGAGTAGGGGAAAGGGGGATGAGAGGGGCGATGAGATATCCCATTTAGTATGCATGTGATTCTCTCCTTGAGCCAAATTCAATGAGAATAGGGTTTTGCCTTTTTGCTTTCCTGTTCTTCCCCTCCCCTGCAACTACTTCCCCTTGCCTCTTCTACCATGTCTCTCCCCATCTCCTCTTGCCACTTTGCTGACTTTTTAAAGTCAGATCTAATTGGAAAAAACATCAATTGCTTGTGGCTGGTTTGAGCTAACATAATAAGCATGACAATTTTACCCAAACTATATGATATATTTAGTGCCATACCAATCAATTTACCAAAAAACTATTTCATAGAGTTAGACAAAATAGTAACAAAATTTATTTGGAAGAACAAATGGCCTAGAATATCAAGGGAATTAATGAAAAGAAATGCTAGGGAAGGTGGGCCAACTATACCAGATTTTAATCTGTATTATACAGCAGCAATCATCAAAACTGCTTGGTACTGGCTGAGGAATAGTGTAGTGGATCAATGGAATAGACTGGGCTCACAAGATCCAGCAGTTAATGAGTACAGTAAACTATAGTTTGATAAATCCAAAGACCCCAGTTTTTGGGATAAGAATGCACTATTTGATAAAAACTGCTGGGAAAACCGGAGTATAGTATGGCAAAAACTGGGCATAGACCATTATCTAATACCATATAACAAAATCAAGTCTAAGTGGGTGCATGATGTAGGTATAAAAGGTGATACTGTAAGCAATCTGGGAAAGCAAGGAATAATTTACTTGTCATATTTGTGGCAAGGAAAATACTTCATGACCAAACAACAATAAGAGAGCACTATAAGATGAAAAATGGATAATTATGATTACATTAAATTGAAAAGCTTCTGTACAGACAAAGCCAATGTAACCAAGATCAAGAGGGAGGTGGGGAATTGGGAAAGAATTTTTACAACCCATGTCTCTGATAAAGGACTCATTTCTAAATATACAGAAGATTGAGGGAGCCAATATGGTGGAATAGAAACAGTATTTCCACAGAGCTCTCACCCACACCATTTCAAAATTATGTAAAAGGGGTCTCTGAACAAGCCCTGGAGCTCCAAAACCCAGAGAATGACACTGAGAAGCTAAACTCCCATGAGGACAACCCAGCAGCCTGGAAGGGAGCCATCAGCATAGCACTCTGGGAGCTGAGGCTAGGACCACATGACTTGGAGGTTTTAGCCCCAGGGAGGCAGGACAAGAAACCAGCTGGAGGGATGGGAAAAAAAAAAAAAAAACAGCAGCTGTGGTGCTTCCAGAATTACCAACACATAGATGCCTAGGACAAATTCAGAGGTTAATGCCCTATGGATTTTGGGACCAGTATTTGGGAATGTGGCAAATTCTTCCCTTGGGGGCAAGAAGCCACTGAGGAGCTGCAGCACAGACACCATTTTGCAGCTTCAGTTGAAGCTTCAGCTTCTGGCCTGGGAAATGTAGGGGGTTCTGGTGATCAGTCTTGGGGGAATCACTCTTGCTTTAACCTTCTTGGATCTGGATTGTGGTTGGAGTTGGAGGTCATGGGGTGTATCACCAACTAGGCAGAGAGTGTGGTGGCTTCAGGGAGGGCACCAAACAAATAATATTTTGCATAGCTATACATCTATAACATGTACTGAATTGCTTATCTTTCCAGTGGGAGTGGATAACAAGACAGCAAGAGAATGGATGTGGAATTTGAAGTTTTAAAATTAAATGTTTTGAATATAGGTACTATTATTAATACTATTTTGCATGTAATTGGGAGATAAGATGTGCAGGCATTGGGGCACAGACATTCACCTTGCCCTAATGGAAAAGTCAAAGGTGCTATGGTAGAAGATATGGGAGAGAGCAAATTGGATGAGGAGATATCCTGTGGGACTGCTATTCTGGGGTGGTGGGTAGGGGAAAAATGGGGAAAAAATTGTATCTCAAAATCTGGTGGAAATGAATGATGTAAACGAGAAGTTAATAAAGCATTTGGAAAAAAAAATATTCAGAGGATTGTTTCAAATATATAAGAATACAAGTCACTCCCCAGTTGATAAATGGTCAAAGGACATGAAAAGGCAATTTTCAGAGAACGAAATTGAAGATATATATAAGCATATGATGAAATGTTCTAAATCACTATTGATTAGAGAAATGCAAATCAAAACAACTCAGAAGTACCACATCTCACCAGTCAGGCTGGCTAAGATAACAAAACATAAAAATGACAAATTCTGTACAGGATGTGGGCAAATTGGAACACATTGCTGGTGGAGTTGTGAACTGATCTAACCATTGTGGAGAGCAATCTGGAATTATGCCCAAAGGGCTATAAATAATTTCATATCCTTTGACCCAGTAAAACCACTTCTAGGGTTTTATCCCACATAGATCATACAAGTGGGAGGAAGACCAATATGTACAAAATGTTTATAGCAGCTGTTTTTATGGTTGCAAAGAATTGGAAGTTAAGCAGATGCCCATCAATTGGGGAATCGCTAAACAAGATGTGGTATATGCATGTAATGGAATATTATTGTGCTATAATAAGTGAGGAGCAGATGGACTTCATATTTACCTGGAGAGCTTATACAGACTTATGCTGAGGGAGAAAAGTAGAATCAGGATAAATTTTTATACAATCACAGACACAACATATGTGTGATGACAGACTGGACTTTTCTCAGCAATGCAGTGATATAAGTCAATCCCAAAAGACTCATGATGGAGTGAGATGCCTATGTCCAAAGAAAGAACTAGAAAGAACTGAGTTTGAATCCTGATTGAAGCAAACTACTTGATCTTTTCCTTTTCATTGTTTGGTTTTATTTCCTCTTTACCATTTTTCATTCCATCTAGTGCACCCAGAATTTTTAACATGACTAATTTCTAATGTGAAAGTATTTGCAGATCCTATGCTGGATTATATGCCATAGTGGTGTGTGGGGGAAGGGAAGGAAAATTGGAAACTTTAAGAACTGCAAAATTGAATGTTGTTAACTAAAAATAAACAAACACATTTTTAAAAATTCCAAAAAATGATATCAATAATAATAATAATAATAATTCTATGTAATGGGTAATGCAACATTGTTATCTGTCTCTGACTGAAAAAATAAACTGAGGCTCAGAGATTTGCATCCTAACAACTAGATCCCAAGTTCCCAAAGTCCAATTGAAACACTTCACTATACTATGCTTCCTAATTCCAAAAATGTGTGGGGAGAAGCTGCAAGAAGTTGCTTCCCCTAGACCTGCTCCTTTATTTAACTGATGTGTCTTCTTAGAACTAGAAAATTGTGACATTTTTTTCATGATTCATCAGCATCCCTCCCCCAAAAATAGCATCAATAAGAAATAAGATGACAGAGAATGACTGATCATAAAACTTCATATTGACAGTGACCTAAATTTTATTTCTTTTTAAAATAAAGAGGTTTTAGAGTTGAAGAACATTAAGATTGTTGCAGTATGACCTAGATTATTGTTTGAGATGATAGGGTTAAAATAAAGATTAGAAGCCTGGTGTATATGAAGGATTGTGTTAGACTATTTTCCAAAATATAATTAAAATTATTGACTTGTCTATTTGGTTTATAAGATATTTAGATAGTTACATTTGTTTTGTAGTGGTATTAAGGAGGGGAAGGTAGGGACTATAGAGTTTCACCAGTTTTTGACAGTATTAAAATATAAATGAGTTCACTTGAGACAAGCAATGAAGTATAGTAAATATAACATTGGATTAGGAATTCAGAGAACCTTGTTTCAAATTACGACTTGAGCAATTCATTTTATGTCTCTCATCAGCATTAAGCATGTTGTACTAGATGATTTCTAAGACCCTTTCCAGCCCTAAACCTAAGATTCTTTACTCATTACAAGAGCTTTCTGATAAATAACACTTCGACTGATAGTAGATATACCTCAATGTTTAGAAGCAATATACTGTTGATTTGGGTACAAGATAAAAATCTGAATTGAGTTAAAAAGGAATAGTATGTATGTAGAAATCTTCAATTTAAATTTTCTGAATATTTCATAGAAGGCTGTTAAGAATGATAATATAACAAATACTCTGGTTTTTTTTTGTTGTTTTTTTTTTGTTTTTTTACTAACAGCATGCTTGGCCAAAAAAAAAGCATAATAATCTATAAATGACTCAGGTAAGGAGTTAGGACAAAACTTTAATTTTTATCTCTTGTGTATGAAATATTCTTCATGCCGCAAATTAAAAAAAAAATCAAGGAAAGATCCCTGAGGTGACATTTTGTTTTTGTTTTTGTTTTTACCTAAACATTAAAACATTAGTGATTTACATTTATAGAAGCAAATTCACAAATATCATCTCAATTTTTTCATTCACAAGTATGAGGGAATTAGTGGAAATATTTGTGTTTCCATTTCATAGATAGTAACAGTGAGGTTGTAATTTTTACATTATTTTAAAATTTGGAGTGTTTTTATATATGAGAGTGTATGTGTTTATGTATACATATATATATATACACACCTATATATAATATGTATGTATGTGTATATATCTATATATGTATATATGTATATCTATCTATCTGCGTATGTTTGTGTGTGTGTGTGTATATATATATATATATATATGCGCATATAAATGTGAGAATGTGTGTATTTATGTGTAACCTTCTTAAACCTCATTCCTTTCTTCCATGCTTCAAAGATTTTTATTTATTTTACCAGTATGAATGGTCTTTACACTAAAGAGGAAAAGATTATTCTGTACTTCAGCACACATGTTAATTGCTGTGGCTAACAATTTTATCAGTTTATAGACAACCTAATAGCAAGTGTCTCAAAATATGATGAGGCTAATATATGTATATATATATATATATATAGCTTTGATTGTACCATATGTTAAATCTCTTTATATCTCTGTAGAAACTTCTAGACTTTGCCCTCCACTGGAAGAATATATGAAAAACTGTACTATCTAATTCTCATGTAATCCTATTTTGGGGAATCATCATTGAAGTATTCTTGGCTAGCACCTTTGAAAGAGAAGATGGAGGAAGGCAACACCACTTCATTTTGCTGAAGGAAAAGACTGGAAAAACAAGAGGAGAGGGCAGTTTATGTCAATTCTCTATTTCCAGTTTGCTACTCTAGAGACTGGGGACTCAGAACATTTTATTTCTTGGTTGACCTGAGTTATGTCTCTCCCAATGGAAGAGCTCCTTCATTTCCCATTTGTGGAATGTTTTTTGAATATATATCCAAATATATATAGTTTACACACACACACACACGTGTGTGTGTATGTGTGTGTGTGTGTGTGTGTGTGTGTGTGTGTGTGTGTAAACTATCTCATGTAGAAGAAACAAGGGGAAGTGGCTGCAGGGGAGGGGTAGAACAGGAAGGCAAAAAGGCAAAACCATATTCTCATTAAATTTGGCTCAGGGAGAAAATGAAATACATACTAAATGGGATATCTCACCCTGCAGCAGAGTATGAGGAAGGGGGATGAGAGGAGGGATGATGGAGGGGAGAGCATTCTTGGGGGAGGGAAGGTTGGAAGTACCCACTATCGAACACACCCACTATCAGAGAGGGACAGGATCAAAGTAGGGAATGTACCTAGTGGGGGGTGGGATGGGTGGGAGCAAATTATAAGCAGCCTTTTACAATATATCTACTATGGTAATGTTTTGCATAGCTATACATGTACAACACATACTGAATTACTTATCTTCCCAGAGGGAATGGGTGAGAAGGGAAGAAGGGAATGGATCTGAAATTTGAACATTTTAAAATTAAATATTTCAAATATATACAAACACTATTATTAATAATATTCTGCATGTAATTGGGAGATAAGATGTGAAGGCATTGGGGCACAGAGACTCACCTTGATCTAATGGAAAAGTCAAAGAGGGTATGGGAGAAGATATGGGAGAGAGCAGATTGAATGAGAGGATATCTTGTGTTACTGCTATTCTAGGGTGGTAGTTAGGGGAAAAATGGGGAAGAATTTGTAACTCAAAATCTGGTGGAAATGAATGATGTAAACCAGAAGGTAATAAAGCATTTTGTTTAAAAAAAAAAAACAATTATATACTGCAGATTCTTTAGGCTTTCCCAAGACATGGGCATTCCTTTAATTTCCAATCCTAAATGACTGTTATAAGAGCCGTTATATTTTTCATACAAAAAAGTATATTTTTTATCCATTTTTGGATATCTTTGGTAAATAGATCTTGCAATGGTATTGGTGGATCAAAATGTATGGAGAGACTTATATCCCTTTGGACATAGTTCCAAGTTGATCTCCAGAATGGTTGGATCAGTTTACAAATCCAACAAGAGCACATTAGTGTCCCAACTTTCCCACAGCCCTACCATTTTTCAACATTTTCCTTTTCTGTCATGTTAGCCAATCTGATAGGTGTGAGGTAGTACCTAAGAATTGTCATAATTTGTATTTCTCTAATCAAGAGTGATTTGGAGAATATTTTCATAAGACTATAGACCGTTTTAATTTTTTCTTCTGAAAATTGCATGTTTATATCCTTTGACAATTTATCAATTGGGTGATGGCTTGTATTTTTTTAAATTCAACTTTGACCATAAAGAAATTAGCATAGACAAAATGAAACTATTTTATCACCTTTTGCATATGATAAAATGATATACTTAGAGAATCATAAAGAATCAAATAAAAACTACTTGAAATAATAAACAGCTTTAGCAAAGTTGCAGGATATAAAATAAACCTACATAATCATCTGCATTTTTGTATATTACTAACAAAGCCCAGAAGCAAGAGATAGAAAGAGAAATTCCATTTAAAGTTACTGTAGACATTATAAAATATTTGGGAGTCTACGTACTAAAACAAACCCAGGAACTACAAGAACACAATTACAAAACTCTTTCCA
>WOXC01001138.1:0-90000 GCA_011680675.1 Gymnobelideus leadbeateri
ATGAGAAATCAAGATGCTGTTAAGCAGATCCAAACAAATGAAAGATTAGAAGGCAATGTGAAATATCTCATGGGAAAAACCACTGACCTGGAGAATAGATCCAGGAGAGATAATTTTTTTTGGGGGGTGTGGGGGTGGTGGGTGGTGGGTGGGGGGTTGTGGTTGTTTGGTGTGTTGGGGTTTTTTTTAAAAATTATTGGACTACCTGAAAGCCATGATTAAGGAAAGAACCTAGAAATTACCCTTCAAGAAATTCTCAAGGATAATTGCCCTGATGTTTTAGATCCAGAGGTCAAAATAGAGGTTGAAAGAATCCACAGATCACCTCCTGAAAAAGATCCCAAAAAGAAAACTCCCAGGAATATTATAGCCAGGTTCCAGAATCCCCAGATCAAGGAGAAAGTACTACAAGCAGCCAGGAAGAAAAAATTTCAATATTGTGGAAACACAATCAGAATAGCACAGGACCTGGCAGCTTCTACACTGAGGGATGGAAGGGCATGGAATATGATATTCCAGAGGGCAAAAGAGCTGGGATTGAAGCCAAGGGTCACCTACCCAGAAAAACTGAGTATTTTGTTTCAGGGGAAAATATGGTCATTCAGTGGAATAGAGGACTTTCAAGCATTCTTGAGGAAAAAACCAGAGTTGAATAGAAAATTTGACATTCAGACATAAGAAGCAAGAGATGCCTGAGAAGGTAATCAGGGAAAAGAAATCAAAAGGAACTTATCAAAGTTGAACTATTTACATTCCTATATGGAAAAACAATAACTGTGACTAAGGAAACCTTTCTCAGTATGAAAATAATGGAAGAAGGGTGTATGGTCATATGAATACATATGTGAATGTGTGTGTATATGGTTACAGTTATATATGGATAGAGGGCATAGGTTGAATTTGTTGGGAAAGGAGGATACTCAAGGGGTGAAAATATGAGGTGAGAGGAAAGTGGCAAGAGGAGATGGGGAGATACAGGGTAGGGTAAACTATCTCATATAGAAGAAGCAAGGGGAAGAGGTTGCAAGGGAGGGGGAGAATAGGAAGGCAAAAAGGCAAAACCACATTCTCATTGAATTTGGTTCAGGGAGAGAATGGCATACATACTAAATGGGATATCTCAACCTACAGCAGAATAGGGGGAAGGTGGATAAGAGGAGGGATGATGGAGGGGAGGGCATCCTTGGGGGGAAAGGAGGTTGGAAGTACCCACTATAGAAGAGGGACAGGATCATGTAGGGAATGGACCAGGTGGGGGGTGGGATGAGTGGGAGGGAATTATAAACAGCCTCATACAATATATCTACTATGATAATGTTTTGCATAGCTAGACATGTACAACATATACTGAATTACCTATCTCCCCAGGGGGAATGGGTGACAAGGGAGGAAAGAAATGGATCTGAAATTCAAGGTCTTAAGATTAAATGTTTCAAATATATATAAAAAATAAATAAATTCATAAAACATCAAAAAATAAAAATCAAATTTAAAATTTTGAGCTATACTTATTCTTCAATTATTTTTATTTTCAATTTTGTTAATCTCTTCTTTGTTTTTCAAGATTTCTATTCTTGTGTTTAACTGGTATTTTATCTTTTTGGTTTTATAATTATTCTAGTTGCATGCCCAATTCATGGATCTCCTCTTAGCTTTATTATTGATTAGAGTGTTTAGAGATGTAAATTGTCCACTAAGACTATAACTCAAAAGTTTTGCTGTGCTATACTGTTCTTTTTTTATATTTAATGAAAGTACCTATTGTTTCTATGATTTGTTCTTTAGAATTCTTTAATCTCTAATTAATTTTAAATTGGTTCTTCATCCCTTAATTTAATATTATTTTCATTATGATCCATAAAAATACAATTAACATTCTTTCTTTTCTGAATTTGTAATGTTTGCATGCCATAACACAGTCAGTTTTTGTAAAGATGCCTTGTGCAGCTGAGAAATAAGCGTTTCTTTCTACTTTCAATTGGTAATAGCCAGAGGTCTATCTTTGACCACTTCAAATGGAAGTGAAATAAAGCTGGCATTGCTTTTCCCATCCCTTTCTCCCTGTTTAGAGACAGAAATTTATATAAATATGTAAAAGACCACATAGCCTTCTACTTCCATACCCCAATAATGTGATACAAATTTCTATACTCTTCCTTTTATTTCCTTCCTCAAGTGTATTTTCTTCTCCATTTCCTTCCTTTTTTAAGATAATAAAGCACAACAAAATCACTCTCAGTGCCTGTGTCTTATTAATATTTTTAGAGGAAGCTCTAAAAACTTTAAATACTGAGTATAATATTCCTAGATGGTTCATTTTGTGGCTTCTTTCAAGAAGTAACTGGTGGACTCTTCTTTTTGCTCTCATATACTAAAAGATCTGGGGAGATTTTTTTTTATGATTTCTTGAATTATGATTCTAGGTTTTTTATTATTTTTATTTGGTTAATGACTTTCAAGTAGCCCACTGACTCTTAAACAATCTCTTTAATCTGTTTTTCAGGTCAGTTATTTTTGCTATGATATACCTTTCATTTTCTTCTATATTTATAATCCTTTTACTTTCTTTAATAGTTCTTGTGCCTGTTAAACTCATTAATTTGCACTTAGTCCATTCTAGTTTTCAAGTTTTCTGTTACTTGGGTAAAGGCTTACCCCTTTTGCCTAGCTTTCATTTTTTTTCCATTATTGATTCCATAGATCTTGTTTATTTTTTATTTTTTTTAATTTTGCTTCTTTTGAGGAGGAAAGGTGGGACAATTGGGGTTAAATGACTTGCCCAAGATCACACGCCTAGTAAGTGTTAAGTGTCTGAGGTTGGATTTGAACTCAGGTCCTATTGACTCCAGGCCTGGTACTCTATTCACTGCACCACCTAGCCACTCTCTCATTTATTTTTCGATGTTTTTTCTCTAATGCTTTTCTTCCATTTATAAAATTGCTTAATTTTTTAAATTCTTGCTTCACTACTTCCAAAATTCCCATTAAGTTTGTGCCCAACCTATAAGTTCTCCTTTGAAGGCACATATTTTGTAGGGATTCTCTTCTTTGTGTTGGGAATTCCTAGCACCACAGTAGCTCTATATAGTGAGATTATTTTCTCCACCTTATTCTTTCAGTCTTATTTTTCAATTTCATGCTTGCACTAGTACCAGGCTCTGGACATCACTGTAGAGAATTTCTGCACCATCTTCAGCTTACTTTTGTCCTATTGGTTTCTGCTGCTTTCTCTTGGCATTGAGTGTTGTGTTATTCAAGGATCTCAGAGAGACCTCAAAGTGGCACCTACAATCTTTCAACGAATCTGAGGTGAAGCTTGATCATCACCATCTGATTCTTTTTTTTTTTTTTTTTTTTTGGTTTTTGGAGGGCAATTGGGGTTAAGTAACTTGCCCAAGGTCACACGGCTAGGTTTTTGTTTGTATGTGATAAGTGTCTGAGGCTGGATCCAAACTCAGGTCCTTCTGACTCCAGGGCCAGCGCTCTATTCACTGCGCCACTTAGCTACCCCCCACCATCTGATTCTTAGCTTTGTAAGTTCCTGAACTGGATTTGGGCCTGAACTCCACAATTGTGATCTTCCGCCTTTGTTGATTCAGTCATTTTCAGATCCTAGAAAAGTCTAAAGTTTCAAAGCAATGGAATTTCAGGGTCCTCTGTGATCTGAATTCTGGGCCATGGTTACTATGCTGTAGACTCTGCTCTCAAGGTCAGGGGCACAGACCTAGTCTTCTTTATATTCCTGCTCTTTGTTAGCTACACAGTCTTGGGACTGCAAGCATTCCTTTCCTTGAATACCACCCCTAGGTGTACCTTCTCCATTCAGCTTATATTGGCTTTATTATGGGGCATGAAAAAAAGAGCTGCCATTTAGGACCTCTACTTGCTCCCTAAACAACAATTCAACTCTTTATGTTGGACCAGCGACCTTTTGTTACCTTAGCACAGAGGTATAGGTCTTTCTTCAGTCCCTGCACTGTATGCTCTGTATAGTACACTCCTAGCTAGACCCTGTCTCACATATCCAAGAGACTTTTGGTACATCTCCATTTATGAACTTGGGTTGGAAATATTATTTACTGTTGGTTTTTCTTTGATTTTTCAATCATGATTCGGTCTGTTACATTTTCTAGATTTTGGTGGAATAGTTTGTAGGGAATTTGTTGGAGGTAGATGGGCTATCCAGTTCTATCATTTTGATTGCCTTTCCCTTCCCCTTTAAATTCCAAATATAACAACTTTTATAGCAACAGTTTTAGGGGCTCAGTCATTGATGGATCTGGGGCATCTATTTATTTACCTACTTCTTCTTATACCTTTGCAAGGCTATGTACAATTTCTAATGATTTTTTTAAATTTCTTAAGACATCTTAGAAAAATATTTTTATGTAGCTTGGTACAGTTGATGTTGGGTTTGGAGTCAAGAAGAGCTAAGTTCAAATCCTACTTCTCACACTGACTAGCAAAGTAACACTAAGTAAGTTGTTTAACCTCTATGTGTTTCAGGAACCTTTAATTCTCATCCTGGGACTTATCTACTAGTTTATAGACAATTTTTAGTTACTTTAGTGTAACAAGTTTCCATAGTTAGAATTCCCACATTTGAGGAAATAAGAGATTCAAATATCTTTCATAATAGCTCTAGAGCCTGTCATAATCTTCTGAATACCCTTACTGGTAGAAACTCTTCTTCTTAAGAGAGTGGATTTGATTTTGGAAAGAGTCAGAAACTATTTGGCAAGATCTCTGATGAACAATGTGTATGATCAATAGAGTTAATATTTGAATTTTAAATAAAGTATGAGTATGTGAAGAAAAATAATGTAACTGATTTTCTTATATCTTCCCAAATTAATACTTCTAAACTGGTCTGTAAGGTAATCTCCAAAGAATATTTCTATCACTACTTTTAGAAACAGAAACAATAGCTTTTTAACAAGACTATTTTCAAGTACCCTATCATTTTGGCTATATACATTAAAAATGAAACAATCTTTAATGAATTATATTCATGTATCATATATAGAAATATAGACTGTAATTATCTCATTAGTAGTCTAACTTCAAATTTTCCTTTTCCAGAGGTTTTTTTTCACTTTATTGAATTTCTCAGATCAGTGTTCAATTTTGTTTAGCTGACTTTTAAGAAATAGAATGGTGGCCCAGGTACGGTATTTGTTCAAATGTTTATCAGCTGTTCCCTCAAGAGCAGAAAGATAAGAAAGTATTTAAAGGTAGTGCTTTAGGGCTAAAGGGCAGGAAATGTATCGAAGGCAAAAGACAACATAAGTGCCCTGGACCTCCATGGAGGATACAGGAGAGAGAAGACATGCTAGCAGATTAAAAAAGAGCCCTTTGTCATGCAATATCTCAGGAAAATGATAAGATATAGGTTTTCCACATAAAAACATTTAGAAAGGAAAAAGGAAGTTACATAAAAATATATTTTGCTTTTTATTTAATTGCTCAGATTTATTTTTTATTTTCAGTTCTGTTCACTAAAATATGAATTGAATTCATTAAGAAGCAAACTCATCTTAGATACCTTCCAACTAATGGGAGTCAGTAACTTAATCTAACAAAATCCTATTAATAACCCATGCATGTCTATGTTGTTCTAACAAAATTCTTTGTTTTTTTTTTTTTTTTTTGGAGGGCAATTGCGGTTAAGTGACTTGCCCAAAGTCAAAGGGCTAGTAAGTGTGTCAAGTGTCTGAGGCCAGGTTTGAACTCAGGTCCTCCTGACTCCAGGGCTGTTGCTCTATTCATTGTGCCACCTAGCCGCCCCTAACAAAATTCTTAAATATTTATGTGCTCAATATTTTAATCACATTATGTTTAAAAAAAACTTTCATTTCAGAAATTGCAATTTGTGACTAGCAGAATATATTACATTCAATATTAAATGTAATAATTCTAGAAAATTAAAGATCAAACTAAAAACAAGTGTTATATATTTAAATTTAGAAAGTAATTGGATATGTTCAAGGTCTTAGCACAACATGAGCTCCTGAACTTCAATGAGACAAAGTATGTTTTGGAGCCATTATCTTATGGTTCACGATCCAAGAGCTTACTCTGATTATGGACTATCTTTGGGAACTAAAACCCATGCAATATTGGAATTATGTTGTACAACTAGTACTAACTGTGAGTTTGGTCTCATTCAGGGGATAGAATTAAATCACCAGATATTAACTAAATCATATACCTTATACTTCCTTGCTCCCCAGCATTTGTAATGACAAACCATGAAAAGTAACACTATTAACCTTGCACTAATTAATACCTTGTTCAGTAATCACAGGACCTCAAAGGTGTAAATACCCAATCTGGTCTTTTACCCATCTTATGGTTGGCCAGTTTTTACCTTTTGCTCTTATTCTTATGATTCCTCATAGCTGTTCAGCATGGCAAAAATCCTTCCTCCTATACAATTCAGTTCTGCCTCTCCAAAGTTCATACCTACTTCTGCCCTCTTGTCCAATGTGTTGCCTGAAACACCCAACCTCATTCCCTACTACCAAACTCCAGTGTAACCTAAACTCTCTCACTTCACATGCTCCATCTTCTGGCACTATTAAAAAGACATATAGAACATTCTTAGTCACTTTCTCTTTCTAGTGCAAGTTAGCCTCCCCTCCAATACCTCATGGACACATACATCTAGCCAACAGTGAGATTCAGCCTTCTTCTTCCTATATATCAACATATCCAGAACCTCTATCTGGCACCAAAAACCTCCATCAGCACCTGTTCCATAGTCTTGTTCTCTATTTCTTTTTTTTAATTTTATGCTTATTTTTAGTTTACAACATTCATTTCCACAAGATTTTGAACTACAAATTTTTTCCCTGACCCACCACACCAAAACAGTGATCCCACTGAATAACCCCTCATTTAATCTGTTCCTATATCCTTCCTTGTTCCCCCTCCAACTTTCTAGTAGGGCAAGATGGATCTCCATACTGCAGTGCCTGTATGTCTTATTTCCCAGTGCATGTAAAAATAATAACAATAATAATTTTTTAAAAAATATTTTATTTTAAAGCTTTGGATTCCAGATTCTTTCCCTTCCTTGTCACCCACCCTTACTGGGAAGATAAGCAATTCAGCATAGGTTGTACATGTATAGTTATGAAAAACATTTCCATAGTGGATATATTGTGAAAGAATGACTATGTTTCCCTCCATCCTATCCTGCCCCCCACATGTTTCATTCTCTACTTTGACCCTGTCCCTTTTCAAAAGTGTGTGCTTCTAACTACCCTTCCCCCCCAATCTGCCCTCCCTTCTATCATCCCCTTTCTTGTCCCCTTTCCCCCCTACTCTCCTGTAGGGTAAAATACCCAGTTTAGTGTGTAAGTTATTCCCTCCTTAAGCCAAATTCAATGAGAGTAAGGTTGACCCATTCCCTTTTGCCTTCCTGTTCTTCTCCTCCTTTGTAACAGTTTTCCCTTGCCTCTTTTATATGAGATAAATTACCATATTCTGTCTCTCCCTATCTCCCCTCATTACATTCCTTTCTCACCTCTTAATTTTATTTTTTAATTATCATTCCTTCCTATTCAACTGATCCTGTGTCCTCTGTCTATGTATACCTTTACACATATATACACACATTCATATATGTATTTATATGCACATATACCCTTCTATATAGACATTTTATGTATATATATATACATACATACACACATACATATATACATACATATATATATGTGTGTACATATATATATATATATATATATATATATATATTCCCTTCAACTATCCTCATACTAAGAAAAATTTCATAAGTTGCAATTTTTGTGTTTCCATGTAGGAATGCAAATAGTTTTGATAAGTTCCTTATGATTTCTTTTCCCTGTTCACCTTCTCATGCTTTTCTTGCTTCTTGTATCTGAATGTCACATTTTCTATTCAACTCTGTTTTTTCCATCAAGAATGCTTAAAAGTCCTCTGTTTCATTGAATGACTATATTTTCCCCTGAAACATGATACTCAGTTTTGCTGGGTAGATGATTCTTGGTTTTAATCCTAGCTCCTTTGACCTCCAGAATATCATATCCCAAGCCCATTGATTCCTTAATGTAAAAGCTGCTAGATCTTGTGTTATCCTGATTGAGTTTCCACAATATTCAAATTGTTTCTTCTCGGCTGCTTGTAATATTTTTTCCTTGATCTGGGAACTCCAGAATGTGGCTACAATCTTCCTAGAAGTTTTCTTTTGGGGATCTTTTTCAAGAGGTGATTGGTAGATTCTTTCGATTCTTATTTTGCCTTCTGGTTCTAAAATATCAAGGCAATTTTTCTGGAGAATTTCTTGAAGTATTGTTTCTAGGTTCTTTTTTTGATCATGACTTTCAGGTAGTCCAATAATTTTTAAATTATCTCTCCTGGATCTATTTTCCAGGTCAGTGGTTTTTCTAATGATATATTTCACATTGCATTCTATTTTTTTTCATTTGTTTGTATCTGTTTAATAGTATCTTGATTTCTCATGAAGTTTTTATCTTCCATTTGCTCCAATCTAATTCTGAAGGAATTATTCTCTTCAGTGAGCTTTGGAAATCCCTTTTCCATGCGGCAAAGTTGGATTTTAAGGCATTCTTCTCCTCATTGGCTTTTTGGGCCTCTTTTGCAATTTGAGTTAGTCTATTTTTAAGGTGTTTTTTTCTTCAGTCAGGTTGTTGACTCTCTTCATGATTTTCTTGCATTATTCTCATTTCTCTTCCCAATTTTTCTTCCATTTCTCTTACTTCACTTTCAAGATCATTCTTAAGCTCCTCTGTGGCCTGTAACCATTTTATATTTTTCTTGGAAGGTTTTGGTGCAGAAGCTGTGACATTGTTGTCTTCCTCCCATTCCATGCTTTGATCCTTTTGGTCCCCAAAAAATGAATCTAAGGTTTGACTGCTGTGCTTCCTTTGCTTGCTCATGTTGCCACTCAATTACTTGAGTTTGAGCTTTTTGCCACAGTAGAACTCTGCTTCCAGAGAGGAGAGCTTTGTCCCAAATTACTGGGGTTTTCACAGCTGCTGGAGCTATTAAATGGGTGCCCTCTCTGAAGCCTCCACAGGCTCTGGCACCTGGTCACACACCCCAGGACACACACCTCCACTCAAGATAGTGATCCAGATCCAAGTAGGTTAAAGCAAGAGTGATTACCCCTCTGAGTAGTCACTTTTTCTCCCTAAAATCTGCAGGCCAGGAGCTCTGAAGCAGCCATATGGTGGCGGCTGCATGGCCACAGTACCTCTGCTGCTTCTTGCCTTCTTGGCCCAGGGGCAGAGGCCAGACAGCACTCTTGGTCCCCTTGTACCCACAAAGTCCATACTGACTTTTTACTTTGTCTTTGACATTTATGGGTTGATAATTCTGGAAGCTGCTACAACTGCTGGTGATCCACTGTCCTGAAGTCCCTCCAGCCACTGCTGGTTGGGGCCACCCCGAGGCTAGAACCACAGGCTCACACAGGGATGGGCTTGGCTCCCAGCATGCTGTGATAGACCCTTCCTTTCAGCCTGTTGGGCTGCCTTCAGTAGGAAGTTTGTTTCTCTCTGTCACTTTGTGGGTTCTGTAGCTCTGAAGTTTGTTTAGAGTCATATTTTATAGGTATTTGAGGGGGTTTTGGGGGGGACCTCACAGAGTTTTCCTGCTTCTATGCTGCCATCTTGACTCCTCCCCCACCTTCCTCTCTATTTCAACACATGCTCTCATACCTGGCTTCCTGGTTCATTATTTTCTCTGCTCCTCTTACCTACATAACCTGACGTGAGTCAGGTAGCTCCCTGAAGTACAAACCATGAACTGGAATTCAGTATATATAGAGGGAAACATGATTAGTTAAAGGACTGCTTAGCTTTTTATGTGTGGAAAGATCTCAGAGGAAAGAGAGAAGCAAAGATTGAGGGAGATATGCTTGAGAGAAGACATCAATTTTTGAATATCTAATGAGAATCCCTAGAGCTAAAGATATGTGGAGGAATCTGAAATCCCAACATATTCCTTGACTTCTAGTCCCTGAACCTGAGAGACTACTCAAAATACAATTTCTCTCTATTTGGTTGAGCTGAGATGTTATATCACCAAGGAGTCAAAGGGTTCATTTACTTTTGTGTATCCTATTGTCTACCATAATTTATAAAACTTCCCCAATTTCTGATTTATTTTGTTTGATGTTTATGAATGTCTTTAATGTAATGATTATTGAATGGGAGAAAGCTAAGCTAAGTGTAAGCAATCTTGTCCCTTGGGAGTGACTTAGGCAAGTGGCTTTTGTCCTGAATTCCTAAAAGAATATCTAGATTACATTATACTATGTGTAAGGGACAGACATAATTTTAGCTCAGCACTTTACTTAAATCTTCTTTTGGAGACTGGAGGGTGAAGGAATGATCTCTCAGCTATGGTTATCCTTGGTGCTGACCTTCCCCTCCCTTCCCTTCTAGGCATCTGGTGATACAGCCACTAATTTCCTCCTACTCTCCACAAAGGTAGAAAGTGGAGATTCCTAGATCCTAGATCATTGCTAAATAACAAAGCTATGTCACATGTGAGACAGCTGTTCAATTTTCTACATTTTTACTCCACCTTAACCACTTACAGGACGGTCAAAACTTAGAGCTAATCCTCCCCAGTTACTGTGCTATCTCAGTGATTCTGAACTTTGAAATTCTTTTCTATGATCATAAATTCCTTCCATGTTATCTTTTTTTTTTCCTTCTTCCTCCTTTAAATGTATTTTTTCATCCTCAATATGACCTCCAGTTCCTTTATCTTTTCCTATTCCCCCAGGCTGTCACCCTTGCTTTTGCCTAATTTCCTGCCCTTCATGTTCTTGATATTATAAATAGCAAGTTCAGCTATATACTTTTCCTCACCCTTGAATCTCATGTAGCCACATCCTACTATTATTCATGTATGCCCTTCCAATTCTTAATTTCCTCCCAACTGCCATCTATTTTCCTATTCACGTGAAACTGGAGGAAGTCATGCAAACCTTCCCACTGAGGTCTCTATAAACCATTTTATTTAAGTTCATCATGGCTATCCCTGATGCCAGGCAAACCTTCTATTTTTAATCTCAGCCCCTGTAGCAGCTGTTACAAATCTTTTTTCATTCTCTTTAGATGCCTCCTAGAAATTGCACAAGAAATCATCCCCTCCCTCTTTCATCTTCCATTTTTTTTCTTACTAAAGACTCCTTTCATGCTGCCTACAACCATACTCTGATATCTATCACCCAAAAAACAAACAAAAACCCCCTTATTCTTGCCATGTCCTCCATCTGTATTCCATTTCTTGGTCAAGCTCCTGGAAAACATTGTCTATCCTTGATCCCTCCATTTGCTTAGCACTATCTTATTTCTCTACAGAATCAGGCTTCTAAACTCCATCATAATGATGGGATATAGGCTCTGAACACACTCCACTCCCACCTTTGGACTTTCAACTCAGTCCCTGAACTTTCCCACCCTTGCAAGTCTCAGGCATTCCCCTGAGGCACCCATACCATACCAGAATAATTATTTTAACTGCTCTTTCATTAAGACCCTCATGGTCTGCATCTGGCCCCATCCAAGGCTATTTGCTACTCCTTAATCCCATATAAACCCCTTCTCTGTTACTTCAGGGTCACCCCAACCTATTGTCCACTCCTAGATCACATCCAGGTTTTCCCACAATCTTTCTGTATAAAATGTCCACCTTGCAATCATTAAATGACTCAGATTCTTAAAATCTCACCCACACAAACAGGGTTTTAATAAACCTTGTCTCTGACTGAAAGAAGGCTTGAGTGGAGTAATGTTGAGGCAGATCCTGTGCAATTTGCCCTTGCATTTCAGGGTCCCCAGAACCCCTAGACTGCAACAATTCTACTAAAACTGCACTCTCTAAGGATATTAATGACCTAAATTCAATGAAATCAATTCACAGTGTAATCCACTCTCTGATCCTGGATGTTCTCTTCTCCCAAGGACTCTGTTAACACTTACTTCTCCTTTTCCTTCTACCTGACAGTTTGCTCAATGTCCATCTCCTGTTGTTGTGATTCTGGTTATTTGTTCTTCTTTCTGAAGAGGACCATGGCATCCAGGAAGTTAATTGGATTAATGGATTTAAGTGAGGGAGGGCTATTCAAGGTCACAATGATGGGGTACAGGCTCTGGGAAATCCCTTGCACTCTGATTGTATCTTCCCACTTGATGAAGCATTTGCCTGAGGCCATAAGCCTTTCATTATAGCTAGGCCCAAATCTATGTTACTCTTAAAATAGCCTAGTCCTCCATTGTCCAGCTACTTCCCACCCTTGATCCTATCAAAATATCTATACCCAAACTTGTTACCCTTAAACTCACCTAGCCCTCCACTGTCTGTCATCTCCAGGCAGTCTTCAGCTATTTCCCACTCTTAATCCAACTTCTAGAGTCTGACCTCAGTTCCATCAAGATCCTCCTTAGACTCCTCCTCAAGACTGTCCCCAAAGCCTTCCTCTAGACCACCCCTAAGTCTTCCCACAATATTTCTGTATATAAGATCCATCTTGCCTCCATGAAGGGACTGAGAGTAATCTAGTTCACACTCTGTGTCAGATTATTCTAGTCTGCTTGTCAATAAAAGCTTCACAGATACTTAGGCTCCTCTACACCTTATGACAAATCTTTAATAAACTTCGCTTTAGTTTGGCTGAGAGAATTCATTAGGCAGGACCTGGAATGTTGATATTTTGGGGCCTCAAGCACCCCTACCCATAAACCTCAACCATTAGCCTCACTTTCTCCTCTGGAGCCTTCTGCGTCCAGTGCCAGATATGTATCCAGACAACTGGAGATGGTCTACGATGCAACTAGAAATGGCCTTCCTTCCTTCCTCCCTCCCTCCCTTCCTTCCTTCTTTCCTTCCTTCCTCCCTTCCCCTACCCTCAGTTCATATACGGTATCACACCATTACCTTCCAATGCTCTGTCCAAAGGGAATGTAAATTTGAATCTCTGAAACTTTTTTTTTCCTCTTAAAAGCCAGCCTTTACCCTCCAATCTTTCTGGCTCTCATTGATTGGTCAATAATAGATCCCAGGCCAAGCCCTACTAGAACACTGTTTGGCCCTGGTTTGGCTCAGAATGAGTGTACATAATGTAATGTAAATAAATAATGTATGTATGTAAATAATGTAAATAAATAAATAAATAAACTTTCTGTTTTGGCCACAAACCCTGAGGGTCTCCTCTCCCTGCTCATTTTTTTTTGACTACCTAAAGACACCATTCTCTAATTCAATTCTTATTAAGCCTTAAACACTGAATATGTGTTGCCTCACTCAAACTGAGACCTATTAAAGACCTTAGCTTAAAAAGGCAAAGGTCCCCTCACCCATCTCCTACCACCTGAGTGAAGTTATCCACTTAGGTTCTATCCTTTGCCCACTTTTTTTCTCTACTTTACATTCCCCTCCAGGATGATTTCATCAACTACCATAGGCTCAACTGTCATCTTGACACAGATGATTCCCAACTCTAAATATATTTCTGATCATTCTCCTAAAGTTCCATTTTTCATTGTCAACTGCCTACCACACATTCTTCCCTCCCCACCAGATGTCCACTAGCCTCTAAAACTCAACACATTCAAAACAAAATTCATCATCTTTACTTCTAAGTCTGTTCCCCTTCTAAAGTTTCCTGTTTTTTCATTAATGGCACTACCATTCTCCTAATCACCAAGGCTTATAACCTTGGAGTTATACTTGACTCCTTTTCCATCACCAGCCACATTGAATTAACTGCGATTTTATGATTTTAACTCCAGAATATCTACAACATCTATGCCTTCTCTCTATTCACATGGCAGCTATTCTATATCTCCATCCATTCTCACCTGGACCATTGCAGTAGATTCCAAATTAGTCTCCCCATTTCCAGTCATTCCCTTCTAAAATGCATCCTCCACAAAAATAGATTTCACTAGTTAGATGTGTGATTATATCACTCCTTGCTCAAAGACTTTAGCTATCACTTATGGCTTCTAAGATAAAATATAAATTTATTTTTGCATCTAAGAGCCTTTATAATGCCCTCCAAATACTTTTTTCAAATCATCTCATGTTACTTCTCTTCCACTCAGAAGAGTCACAGGACACTACTACTATTCCCTGAATTCAGTATCCAAGTTCTGACCTCTGGGTTTATGCACAAATTGTCCCCTCTACCTTCAATACACTTCCTCCCTATGACCTCTTGGAATCATTATCTTCCTTAGAAGTTCTTCCTAAGCATTACCTCTTCTGGGAAAGTCATCCCTCATCTTCCACTTTGTTGATGCTCTCTCTTCAAATTATACTGCACTTACTTATCTGTGTATATGTTGTATTCACCCAAAAGAATGTAAGCTCATTGAGGGCAGGAGCAGTTTCATTTTTAATCTTTGTATACAAAGGACCTAGCATGGTGCCTTGCATATATTAGGAACGTAATGAATGTCTACTGAATTTTCTAAATCATAATCACATTTTCAGATTATATTCCTCAATGCAATTAAGACATTAAGATTTATTCCTGAAAGACATGAGGGATTCTGCAGTCTTATCTATAAACAATTAAAAGCTATGAAAAAATTAAGAGTTTATTCATCTAAACCTTTAAAGAATTCATCTCTTTTTTGTCATAATAATTATGGCATAAAAATTACATTTCTTTCATTTCAATTCACAATATGATCATATGATGGTTAATGTCCCTGCCTGAAATCTCCTATGGTGAAATGTATTCAGTCCCACTATTTTTATTTCCATGCACTAATAGAAGACAAATACTGTTTCACTCCTCTCCTGCCATAGCAAATAGTGACAGTAAATTCATATTGTGAGTGAATAATGATGTCCCTCGCCTCATTTTAATTTCAATAATTGAATGGGGGACAGGGAGGCCCTATTGAAAGGCCTTTATGTTGGTCAAACACTAATGAGAAAATCTTTTTCAAGTCTATGAGTCACTTGGTGTCATGGCAACAAAACACTATCGAAACCTGATTAATATGCCCAGCAGATATATAAGTGATAGCCTGCACTTCTAATTGTATTTTCTCTGTTTTCAGAGATGAATTTTATGTTGATAAGAGGTGTGAGGCTGGCAGTATTCTGTTTATCCATACATCAGATATGAAACACACTACATGCTCATAAATTCAATTCCAGTGAAGGATTTAACACTGAAAATAAATAATACTTCAGAGGGATTAAAGAAAATAAAGTGGTCAAAATTATCCTTTGAACTCCCAATCTCCCAAACAATTTGTTTTTATCTTAAAATCTTATAATTCATTCTATTTGACATTCAGATCTAGTACAGATCTAGTCAGATCTAGAGGAAGAAGAAAAAAATATCAGTGGAGGTACCCAAACATCAATTAAAATAAATGGGTTTCACAAACATGTAAAAGAAAATTCATTGGAATACTAGGATATTTCCTACTGAATTAAATGTGATAAATGCCCTGTAGTATTCATACAGGCCACTCCATGTCCTGTTTCCCTGCCTTTTCACTAGCTGTCCCTCATACCTGTAATATACACCTTTTCATTTTCATCTCATAGAATTCCTTTCTTCAAGATGCAGCTTAAGCACTACTTTTACAAGAAGCCTTTCTTGATTCACCCAATAGTAAGTGCCTTCCCTTCCTGTCTTGTATTTATTCTCTTTATATTTATTCTGTATGTACTTACATATATCCATGTTGTCTCTCCCATTAGAATGTAAACACCTTGCAACTAGGAACTGTTTTATTCACTTATCATTATTAGTATTCCCTGTGACTATCACAACACCTGGCACAAAGTAGGTACTTTATTAAAAAAAAAAAACTTGATTGCCTAATTCATAAAAATGATTTGTATTTACTGAAATGGAAATGGAACACATTTGAATCTGATTCAATTGATTACTGAAATTCAAATTATACTAAATCCAGTACTAGTTTTGTTTGTTTGTTTGTTTTGTTTTGGTTTTGTGTGTGTGTGTGTGTGTGTGTGTTTCTGTAGTTGCTTTTTTTAGTATTGAGGAATGGGTTAGTGCCAAAAATAACAGATGCCCATTTCAACACTGACTTGTTGATCATTTGATTTAAATAGATATAAGAGGTATGGGCAAAAGAAATGAATTGTGCAGGGCATAAGAGGAAGAACAAAGAGAGCTATCATGATATGCCAAAAATCAAAACTGTAAGGGGCATGATTTTTTTTAAAGCTAAAAGAATAGCAAAATGATATAAAATAGAAGCAGTTATTCTAAAATGTAAAACCAAATGGTATTTACAAATACTAGTTTCCCGTGGTATGTTAACTATTAAAGAAACCAATGTTAAACAACATCCCCTTTTAATTTGATTATGCAAAAGCTTCAGAGCTAAAAATTCTTAATCTGCCTGTTATAGGGCAGGGATATTTAGGATTTTTGCTTCCAAGAAGGTTGTTCTAGAAGTTACAACAAGTGAGATGGGTGTCTAAAGGCTTTTGGTCCAGACAATGCTACAGATTGATAAAAATCCATGTCTGAGGTTAACCTAGGTCTAAGACAAAGTATAATAAAATTCATGTTTGGCAAAGCAGAGGAATAATGATGAAAGAAAGTCACGACTGGATGACAGTTGGCCATGGAATAAATTCTGACAGATTTTGCTGCTTCTGCACTTTGTAGATAGACTGGTGTAAGCAATAAACCTGTTTAGATTACTTCTGAGTATCTTCTTGCTACTTATTATTTGGTTCTTTGGGAGTTAACCCAGGGATCTACTTTCTCTCTCCTAGTTTTGCATCTCCAAATTAAATGAATCAACAAAATTAGAGGGCTGGTTTGTGCAACTTATTTCTTACTGATGTGCTTTATCCTTTTTTAGTATTCCTTGAATCATTTAATTTGCAAAAAATCTTCACTAACTCTGGATTTTGAAGACAACATCATTCTAAAAACAAAATGTGAGATTAACACAAAGAATGCAAAACTTGCTATATATTATTGACTAAAAACCTACACAATCTTTTCATGGTTTATGAGCGCAAGGAGAATTAATAATGCTTGTCCTGAAAAGCTTATTACTCTTTGTTAGATGCATCAGCATGTGGACTAAGTTTCAGATGTACCAAATACCAAAAGCAATCAATCTAAAGTCAACATAATGAAAGCCAGAGGAACATTTATCTACATGTTTAGAAATTCAGTGGAGGGTATGAGATTGCATTGAGAAAGAGAGTCATCAAATCAGTGAGAGGCAGGGAGAAGAGCAAACAAACACATTCCCAATAGGGATTAGCACTGTTTCAGGAGGATGTTTAAACTAACCTTGGATGGAAGCAGCAGCCAGAAAGCCAATCAGTGTGACCACAACCTGTCAGGATTACATTGCCTTTAGGGATGCCCACCATCTTCCAGTGGTGATCTTCACTACAGGAGACTAAGATTTCTTTTCTAGGGTGTATGGCAACACTGCACAGGAAGGAGAGAAAAAAGAAGAAAGTATTAATGCAATATTTAGGGCTTTCAAAATGAGCCCTATAAACTCAAAGCAATAATGACTGACAGGGAGGCAGAGACATGCGCTCTACTCCCAGCTCTGCTGCAAATTAACAATGTGACCTTGGGTAAGTCACAATCTATTGAGGTCTCATATATAGTATTTGGGAGTTGGAGCAGATGAGCTCACAATGTCCTTACCTGTTATAAGAGCCCATGATTTAAGTAAGAAAATATAGCACATTCATCTTCCAAGTCCCTATTCTACTCTTCTTTTAAGGATCTTAAAATCTCAATTCCAACATGAAGTCTTTTGTCTAATCATAAATCAAGTATGTGTCAAAGATTTGGAGCTAGAAGGACCTTTGGGAATCATTTAGTCTAAGCCTCTTCTTTTCCAGAAGAAAGAACTGAGGCCTATGGAGGACAAGTGATTCACCTGAAGTCACAGAAGTAATTTATTATGTTTAAGAAACACATCAAACTTCTATCTGCATTCAATAATTTTGTATTGGGCTAGTTGAAGAAGCATTCATATTCTTTAATATTGCAGGAGAGTTCCTTGGAGATCATAATATACCTTTAAATCAGACATCATCCACAAAAAGAACATGAATTATTATTGTTATCATAGGTCTATAATAAATATTTCTAATGAAACTTTAATTCTATGTCCCAAGTCCCAATAAAGTAAAGTATATCAAATTCAGTACTAATGCACCACTTACATTTACTTCCATTAATGCACAGCATACATATTTCTATAAAGTATGCAAGATTCAGAGGGCAATCTCTACCCTCTATGGAAAAACAGGGAAATGAGAAAGAAGCATACCAAATAATTAACATATTAACCATCCCTACTGGGATGAATTCAGAAGAATCCAAACTTTTTCAATACTGGAGTAAACATTTTCTAAAATGAGGAGCATCCAAGTTTAACATGTGCATGGGGTGACAAAGCTTTGGGGCATTTCTTTTTCATTATTAAAGCAGTGGTTAAGTTCCAATTCTAACTCAGCCATTAATTAGTAGCATGACTTTCATGTTCATTATTCCAACCTTAGTTTTTGGATCCACGCAATGAATGGGTTAGGCTCGATGAACTCTAAGTTCTGTATCAGTTCTAATGGTCCATGATTCATTCATGATTTCATCTATGTGAATTCTTCATCTTATACTTACAATGTTTTCTTTAAGGGTCCTGCAGTCATAGGGTCCTCCCTCCCCACAAACAAATAGCAGAAAAGAACCCCTACTCCTTAAGCATATCTGATCTTGAACTTGGGGGAAAAGTGCTTACAAGTGAAAATATGAAAAGAAGGCCTTCAATTTCCTTGAGCAGATAGGAGAAGAGCCATGAGTACAAGTATGGGCAGTTGCAGTTCTGTTCTCATTCCTCTTGACAGTCCTGCCATTCAGATGAATTCAGGCCTACTATGGCAACCCCATAGCATAGCTTTTCTAGGGGCTGAGCTACCCATCAGTACAACTGAACTCCACCCTAAATTTTAGCTAAGCAGTAGGGTTTGATAAATGTAAATTCACCTAAATTACTCTAGCTACCTAACAACACCCACATTTCCATTCTAAACAGTCATCCCCTAAGGGCATCTTGCACTCCACTTTGCCACAATGCACATTTACCTCTCCTCACTCCCAGATGCTATGTTCCTTGTTCTTGGCATAGAACAAAATATCACCTATGCTTCCTCAGTTGCTTCTGGCTCTGCTCAAAAGCCCTAAGAATCCCAAGATCAAAACTCCTAATCCTGGCCACCCACCATTCCCATAGATTACTTGCCTCCTTCAATTAGAATGTAAACACCTTAAAGGCAGGGACTGACTCACTTCTGTAATTATAACCCCAGCATCTAGTCACTTAATTAATGTTTTAATTAATGTTTTTTCCCTTCACTGAATTCATCATGGAAAATTTAATTGTTAAACCACAACTTATTTCTCTAGAGGCAAGCAAAACAGCTTTGGATGTCCTCAGCAGGAAGTTGGAAGCATAAACCTCACGGCCATATACTAGTGGCCCCTCCTAGTATTTCAAGTAGGATGATTTTAGAGCTGGATAGGACCTTGAAGTCTAAGGTCTAAATCCCTTGTTTTACAAAAGAGGAAACTAAGATAAGTTAAATGACTTGCTCAGAGCCACAAGGTAGTGTTTGACTTGAATCCAGATCCAGTGCTCTGCACACCACATTTTTCACTTGATTCCATACCTCTGAATATCATGGATATCATCTCTTTTAGAATTTCCCAAACTACCTAATTTCCCTTGCTTCTCACAATACAATATTTCTAATATTGTACAATATTAATACAATATTTCCTGTAACTACACAATTGTAGTTTTTGTTGCCCTTTTCTATGCCCAGTTTTGGACATTTCATATCCTTTTCCGCTTATGATTCAAATGCTACTCACCAACTTATAACACACACAATTCTGCCAATTCTTCCAGATTGAGAACTAATCTTTATAGAGTGATTTAAAATTTGCCAAGCATCAGAAATAGTCATAGATAAAGACATGGGCATGGATATGAATAAAGGCAGGAGAGATACAGATATTGATTTATATAGATATGGATAGAGATAAAGATGGAAATAGGGATAGGCATTGGTATAGATACAGGTATAGAGACATAGATATCAACATACAGTATGGATAGAGATAGAAATAGGCATAGATATAGATACATAGATATAGGTATCACCATAGAGATAGAGATAGGTATGGAAAGGTATGGATAAAGATAGTGATAGATACAGATATATAGATACAGGGATAGAGACAGACATAGATATAGATATGGATGGAGACAGAGACAGGTACATAGGATATAGATAGATATGGGGATAGATATACAGATATAAATACATATATAGATAGGGATAGAGCTAGAGATAGGTATAGATACAGAGAAAGATATAGAAATACATATAGGTATAGGTATAGAGATACAGATAGATGTAGATAGGTAGAGATAGAAATAGTGGTGGGGAGCATCACTATAGAGTCTAGTAGCAACCCCGTCAATTGAATACTTCAAGTTGGTTTTGTTTGTTTCTTTGTTTTTAGTATTTTAAGGGAAGAAAGAAACTCTGGTGAAAAAGGTTGAGTGTCTTTCCCACATTCACAGGGGCAATAAGTGTCAGATCCAGGATTTATATCCATGTCTTCCTGACCCCAAATCTAGCCTTCATCATGATGTTCTTGCTTTTTTGTTCCATAATAGGAAAAGTCTAAAGTGAATTATTCATATCGCAATATCTAGTTCTGCTTTGTGACTTTTAGGAGACATATTCAGAAACAGAATTTATTGCAGCTGAAACTGAGTGCGTTTATAGGACTTAATTAGAAGAAAAATACGATAGGTAAAACATATCAGATTGAAATGAATTCCATATAGAAACACATATAATAAGGCCAACAAAATCCTTGCTGCTAATGAGTGTGATATATGTTGCTTTGCAGTATTCTTGGCAGACAGATACACATTTGACTAGATGATAAATTAGTCCCTTTAGTGAAGATAACAAAAATCATTGCTGGCTTTAAGAAGTTTGAAAGATAACTTTTAAAAATGTCTTATGTGAGATGCATTGTTGGTTAAGGAATAAATACAAATGCAAGGCCAGTTTGGAAGATTCTATCCAAAATTTCTTCATGTACACTAACCTTCAAAAGCTCCTTTAGTACTCCCCAAGCTACCTAATTTATCTTGCTTCTCACTTTCCAATACGATATTTTCCGCAACTCTACTCTGGTTTTTGTTGTCTTGCTCTGTTCCTGACTTTGGACTTTTCACATCTGTTTCCCCTATGCTTCAAATGGCACTCACCAACTTAGAACACCCAATTCTGCTAAGAACTCTAACACAAACCAAAGAACTCCAGCCCTCAAGGACTTTACATTCTACTGGGGTGATGCAACATGTATTCAAGTAAGTAACCAAAAATTCACTTGAAGGAGGAAAAAGTACTAATATGTGGAGACCCCAGGGAAGATACCAAGGAATTTATATAAAACATATAAAAGAACCATTTTATGACTACAGGTTCAGGGGGAATATTTCCCTGCTAGTAAGGTATAGACAAATAGTGACTATGATTGTCCAGGTGGACATAAACAACAAGCCATTGGCTAGTAATCATGACTAACGTTGTTGAGTACCTTCCACATTCACAGCATAATTCTAGTTGAGATTGAGACACAAGAAATGGAAAGTTTATTTCCTTTCTTTAGGAAATATATAATCTAGGAGGTAGCTAAGTAGCACAGTGAATAGAGCACTGGCCCTAGAGTCAGAAAGACCTGAGTTCAAATACAGCCTCAGACACTTGATACTTATTATCTATGAGACCTTAAGGCAAGTCACTTAATCCTGATTGCCTCACCTCCCCCATCCAAAAAAAAAAAAAAAAAGAAATACATAATCTAGATGCAAAAATAAGACATATATACATATATACATTATATATACATATAAGACATATATACATATACATATATAAGACATATATACTTATATACATACATATAGCAACTTGAAAACAACTAATTCCATGAAAATATAATATGCTTAGTGAATACAGATTAAAGGAGTTACAGTAGAGTTTACAGAGAAAGCTTCCTGAGACTAATATGTTTCTAACCGGTTCTAGAAAATTATACTGCATAGGACATTCCAGAAATGACAGATGATTAAAATAAATCTAGCTCTGCCACTTACGTCCTGAATGACAATAGGCAAATCACTTAATCCCACTGAAATTCAGTTTCCTTATGTGCAAAATGAGGAACAGATGACCTTTAAGGTCATTTCTATGTCTAAATCTATTATCCAGTGACTAGAGGTATAAGTTGGGGATCATAAACTTCTTATTAAAATATTTTATAATCATTTCAATATAATTAATTTCTTTTCTAATTTCATGTATTTTATTTTATGTATTTAGAAACAATCTGAGAAAGAGTTCATAGGCCATATTAGACTTCCAAAAATGGCCATAACACAAAATATAAAGACACATGATAGAGAGGCTGAGTACAAGTTATAAATGGGTGACATCAAGGGTATAAATTTGATTGGATCCAAATTGGAGAGAAGAGGTTGGAGGCAGAGCAGTATCTGTCAAAGTGCCTATCAACATATCCAAAGCGGTACATAAATTGATTATGAAATTTATTTTGGTTCAAATCTTTATTCTGAATGTTCATTTAGTAAACCCTAAAATGTACAAGGTAACAACTTGTTTCAGGAAAAGGAACCATACTTTCCATTATCTGACACAGATTTTACTGAAAATGATCACACAAAAGCATTCTAAGAAACATAGCCTGTAAACTATGAGGTTAGGCATTTTGGCTTAGATTTCCCCTACTACCTAACAGCATTTTAAAATAGTAAAACTCTGTAATCTTTGAAAGACCAACTGACTGACTGAATAAATGAATGAGTGAAGGTCAGGAAGCTTACAATCCATTGTTAAAGTAATTTTATGTTATTTGAGAAGAAAATAAACTCAATCACACTAGAAATCTGTGAAACCACTTCTGAGAATAAAAGATGCATCCTATACAGAATTCCAATTCCTCCTTTTTGTTGTTGATGATGATGATAATGGTGAAGGTGTTTCCTCCATTAAAAAAATACCTTTTGCCTTCTTCTATTACCTCAGTAGATTTGAAGCTCCACTCTACTCCAGATCAAAGAAAAGCAATCAGGAAGCATTAAGAGATGGCTATCAGAGCACTTCACACTTCATTAGAAAACTGTAAAAACAATTACTGGATCTTTAGGGGCATTTTAAAAGGAATTTCAATATAGATAGAATAGATGAGCTAAAGATTCTCCTGACCCTCTCTTCTCTCAATACTTAACTAGTCAAAATACTAAGACAGTATGGCACAATGGAAAGGTTTGAATTCTGCCTGTTCTATTTACAAACTTTATAACTTTGGCCAAATTTTTCAAATTTATGGGAATCAAATTCCAACATGGTGTTAGATAATGGGACCTGTAAGGCAATTTCTGTATCTCAATCTATGTGATCCTAAGTCATCAGCATACTTAGACATTTCTTATGATTCTCTTACTTCAGTGCTATACTACATGCTATAAAAAGTGGACTAAATTAAATCTCTAGCCTTTGGTAGTTTTGTCAGTTGAAAACTACAGTACAGTAACATTCCACAAACAAACAAAAAGAGTAGTCCAGGAAAAGCTATTTTGGCTCCTTCTGGAGGACCAGCGATTCTCCAGAACGACAAAAGGTTGCTCTAATAGCAATCTCAAGTTCAGTTCCCTTCTGAATGAAACTGATGGGCTATTTAAATGCTTTATATGTTTCTATAACTATTTATGGGATCTTGTGAATCTTTTGCATCTTCTACAATTTCTGTGGAATGAATTAGAGACTCCCATCCATCATGATTGATGGAAGCTGGAACTCTGGTGCCTATATTTGGGGAAACTTTCTAGTGAGTCAAATGTTAGAAATACTTAAGAGATTTTCCTAGAAGCACAGAGGTAATATGACAAAGAAAGAAAATAAGCCTTGGGTTTTAGCCCTCAATATCTATGTGAAGCCAGTGTTTAACACTTCTCTTTAGCATTTAAAGTTTGGGGTTTTTTAAACCATCTGGCTCTAGTCTATCTTTCCAGACTGACACAAAATGCTCCCCTAAACACACTTTACATCCCAGCCAAACTCATCTGCTTGCTATTCGCCATATATGACATTATACCTCCTGTTGTACAAGCTGTCTCCCATGCCTGGAATGCTCCTTCTTCTCACCTCTTCTTGGAATGTCTTCCTTCAGGGCACTGCTCAATTACCATCTCCTATATACCTTTCCTGATTCCCCTATTATTGCCTCCTCCACAAATTAATTTGTATTTGTTTTGTATTTACCTTTATTTCTATTTTTTATTTTGTCTTTCCCTACCCCCACCTCCTCTGTATGCTACACGCTCCTTTGGTACAGAGACTGCCTTGCTTTTGTTCATATCCCTTGTTCATATCTATGAGCTTTGCAAAGAGCAGGTACTTAATGAGTAATTATTGGATTGAATAAAAGTACAACAATTTAGACATACAGAAGATACAAACATTTGGTAATTTTATGTAATTCACCTAATTCTATATGCATATTTTCTGCCCCCAATTTTTGTGACCATTTATATTTTACACAGTAGGTTAAAAAATCACTATAGTCCTTTCTGCAGTTGGCACTAGCAAACTTGACACTATATAAGCTTCACTATCATCAGATTAAGAGCTAGAACTGACCTCAAGATATGGGAGAGAGCAGATTGGATGAGGGGATATCTAGTGGGACTGCTATTCTCGGTGGTGGGTAGAGAAAAGTGGGGGGGAAATTGTAACTCAAAATCTGATAGAAATGAATGATGTAAACCAGAAGTTAATAAAGCATTTGTTTAATAAAAAAAAAAAAGAACTGACCTCAAGTAATCTAGTTTAATCCTTTCACTTCACAGCAAGGAAACTGAAACCACAAAAATTAAGTAATTTGCCTACAGTCACACATGGAATATCAACAGTGCAGGATTTAAACCCATGTTCTCTGGCTCTAAAAACCCAATGTTCTCTATTTTTAGTGGGTATTTCAATGAAAGTTTCTATTCATTTTTTTTTTCTATTTTGTGGATGAAGTCATTAGGGAAGAGGACCAGGCTCTATTCCTCTTCCTGTCCTGTCCCCTATATGGTGGCAATAATCCCTATGGTTTGAGATGCCCTGAAACTGATTATATTTTTACCCTATCAGCAAAGAAGTTTTTTTTTTTTAAATATAATACCCTGCATGCTGCCAAGGACTCCAAGACATTTGTGAAGAATGCTTCATGAATGGGCAAGCACTATTATTATATTATCCAACATTACATCATTCAAAACACCCTGCCTACATCATAGGATTGGATCAAATGAGAGCATAACTGAATGTTAACATGTTCTAAAAACTGTAAGTTATTATGACCATCTTGTACTTAGTACTGTGGGGCTTCTATGATTGCATTGCCATAGGTAGTGTTATCAAATCCAACCATAACCATCCTGCTACCCCACCATGCCTTCATTTCATGTATGATTCTCATCTGTGTCTTCCTATACAGTTTCCATAAGTGATCTGCTCAATATGCTGGAGAGTTGTCCTCTTTTTCTTTAAGGACCTCACGGCATCAAAGATAGGTCTGCTATAGGTCACACCCACTCTGTGACACAGTGTAAAGAACATGTGACTTCAAGACACAAGCACATGAGTTCAAACCTCCTCTCTTACACTGACTAGCTAGGTGACCACGGGCAAATCACTTAGCCTTTTTTAGCCTCAGTTTTCTTGCCCATAGTTTTTGTTGTTATCATTATTTAGTCATTTTCTGTCATGTTCAACTCTTTATCACCCCATTTGGGGTTTTCTTGACAAAGACACTGGATACTGGATTTCCTTCTCCAGCTCATTTTACAGATGAGGAAACTGAGGCAAGCAAGATTAAGTAACTTGTTCAGGTTCACACAGCTAGTAAATGTCTGAGGACAAATGTGAACTCAGAAGTAGAATTCTTCTTTACAGTAAGCCTTGTGCTCAATCCACTTTGCCATGAGAATAATAAAAGCAGTTAGTACACAGGATTACCATGAGGATTAAGTAGGATCACATGTGTATAAAATATCTTGTAAGCCTCATTGCTGCTCTATGATTTTCTGGTTTCTGATTTCCTCTCTTCTATTCTTCCTACACTACAGATTCTCTTTATGCCTTTTAGATAAACTCAGATAGTTTCCTTCCCGCTTTCTTCTTCAGTTTAAAAGGAATGATCACATCACAAAACTTCAGGCATTTTCCTTTTAACCATTGCTCCTTAGGTACATTTTGTCCCCGATCAAGAACTTCTATTTTAAACTCTCTCATACCTTCTTATTAACTAGAGGCTCATTTCCCAAATTTGCATGGAAGGAGTCATATTTATATATAATACTGCTACATAAATTTCTTTTGGTTTTGAACTAATGTCATGTTGATAAAAATAAACATTGATGGGGGCTCTTGAACTGTGGATTTGATGCAGTGATGACCCACAGAATTCCTTGAACCTGAAGTAGTTTTTCTAGAGGTCAATGTGTAAGAGGGGCTAATCCACGGACTTAAAAAAAATGATGATCTTGGAGAATAAGGAGCCTTCCACAAGATAGGAGAGGGACAAATTGTCCAATTTTTAAGGGATGATAGTAATATATACAAATTCATCACACAAATACAGAATGGCTTCATCAAGATAATTTCAGACTAGCCTCATTTCCTTTGCTGCCAGTGTTGATAGATTGGTACAATTGATCAGTGTATGATTTTAGTTACAGTTCACCTAGATTTTACAATGACATCTGATAATGTTTCTCATGCTACCTGAAGAGTAGCCATTAGCACTCAATGTCAATTTAGAAATGTCTTTAGTTGATTCTCCCAGGAATCTGCACTTGACTTTAAAGAGTTTGATATTAAGCAGTGGAGTCAAGATGCTATAGTACATCCTGGGACCCACCTGAACTCTCCCAACATTCCCCTCAAAAAACCCCAAAAAAACCTTAATGCCTCAAGTTAAATTTTGGAATGGCAGAGACAACAGAAAGTCAGAGAGAGGCATTTTTCCAGTCTAAGATATCTCAACAGGTATACAAGGGAGGTCTGTAACACTGGGGTATTACAGAGGGGCTCCAATCATTTCTGATGTAAAAACCAGAACTGAATAAATTTTTTGACAAACAGAATATTTAACAGAAACATTAAAAGGTAAACATGAAAGAATAATCATGGGGCAGCTAGGTGGCAAAGAAGATAGATCACTGGCCATAGTTGTGTGACCCTGGGCAAGTCACTTAACCCTGATTGCCTCCAAAAAAGAAAGAAAAGAAGTGTAATCATAAGAGACTCAGTGGAGTTAAACAATTTGCATTCCAATATGGGAAGACTAGGGACTATTAGGGCAGTTAGAAGTAGCCTCCATAGACAGAGGGTGTGGATGTGAGTCTATTATATTGGAACAATCTCCAAAAAAGAAACGTAGAGGTGAGAAAGAAGTCTGCACTGGGAGAAGGGGGAAGGGAGAAGTAGAACATTGTTCACATAAAGGAGCAATACAAGGGAGAACCTTTATTGTAGAGGAGAAAATGGGTGAAGGATGGCTTGAAGCAATGCTTGACTCTCACTCTCTACAAAACTGATTCAAAGCACACACACACACACACACACACACACACACACACACACACACACACACTAGGTTGGGTATAGAAATCCATCTTAGAGAGAAAGGAGGGGGAGTGGAAGGGAATGACAGACATTGGAGGGTGATAAGGGAAACAGCAGATAGAGGGAGACGGTGGTCAAAAGTAAGACAGAATTCTGAAGAGGTCCAGGATCAAAACAGACAAAGAAGAATAAAAGAAGAAAATCAGATGCAGAGAAATGCAGTTAGTCAGTTAGTGATCATAACCATGAATGGGATGACCTAACCCAGAGAACAGAAGCGTCTGTGCATGTCTGTCTGTGCACATGCATGCATATTTATGTATTTAAGTATACATACAAAAATATATACATATTCACATGTGTCTATACACACATTCATTTATACATACATAGGGGCAGCTAGGTGGTGCAGTGGATAGAACACTGGACTTGGAATCAGGAAGATTCCTCTTTGTGAGTTCAAATCTAGCTTCAGTAACTTACTAGCTATTGTGACCTGCTTGCTTCAGTTCCTCACCTGTAAAATAATCTGGAGAAAGAAATGGCAAACTGCTCTACTATCTTTGCCGTAAAAAACCCAAATGGGTTTGACAAAGAGCCAGATGCAACTGAAAAGCAGTATATATGTATATATATAAGGTATGTATAATGGATGTGTATATGTGCAAATGTGTATATATGTGTGCATATATATATGCTATGTGTGGATGTGTGTATACATACATGCACACACATATGTGTATATGTGTGTGTATATATATATGAAGCACGGATCTTGAAATAAATTTATAATCATCCAAAAGGAGAAACTAAGTCCCACTCTTTCAGAGTAAGGGGACTAAGAAATCAAGATGACTACTTTCATAGTTACCAATATATCTAACAAAATCTTCCTAATACCTTAAATGCTGAATACTTTAATGCTACATAGTTTTATACACACTGTCTCATGATGTGAAATTACTGTAGTATGTTATGGTTTTACAAGTTTAAAAAGTTATATAGTTTGTGCTGTTAAGAAATCCATTTAAATAATAAAGTTTATTTGGTTATTTCATGTTTCAGCAGTTTAGAAGAACTCTGCGTTGCTCTGAATATAAAATGTCTCATTTCTATCTCTTTTAGTGAACTGGTAATTGAAAATAGACGCTTTTGTAAGATAAAGCAAAAATTCTTATGCTAAGGATTATGAAACAATGACATGGACTATTGATAGAAGCAGTAGAATCTGTTTTCCTGTAATAATAGTAATAATAATAACAATAACAATAGTAATAATAGCTGACATTTAGATAGAATTTAAAGGTTTACAAAGCACTTTAAAGACATTCTCTCATTTGAACCTTATGATCATCCTGTTAGATAGGATTATTATTAATGTCATTTTTATAGAGTAAGAAATTGTGGTACAAAGTTTAAGTGACTTGCCTTGTAATTACATAGTTGGATCAAAGAGGGAGAATCTCAACAGAGGCCTTCCTGATTCCAAGTATAACAGTGGCCTGGCCAATGGGAAATCCATCCTCAGTATGCCCAGCACAGTCTGCCCACTGTCAATCCATGTAGAAGAGGGGGAATCTCACTTCCAGAAAGGCATGATAAAAGATAATCAAAGATCCTGCATACTGGTCCGGAGAATACTCAGATATTCTGAAATTGATTCCAATCTGATGATCCCATGGTGAGAAAATAGATTGTTGATTGGCTGTTGAACCCAAAATGAAATTCATTCTAAAGTTAATTCAACCTTTCTTTTCCCCCTTTTTTGCCTGGTTGTATTGAAGAGAGAGCCATGCTGTAAGCCACTGAAGTTGGAAGAGCCTCCATCATCTCCCCGCAAAACCAAATGTCATCCATGAATGACAGGCCTCTGTTCTTTCCCTCTTCACATTTGTCCTTTCCTACTTTCAAATGAAGCAGTACTGAAGACCGATCATGCCTTATAAGTCTCTGAAGATCAGGACAATAAGCTGCCGGAGACCCAGGAGCCAGAATCTACTTGGCTTTTGGCCAGCCTTTGAGGTTTGAAGCCCTCAGTAACCTGTTAGACCCAATTTAGATCCAAGGAAGCCAAGACAGAGCAATGGTGATCTATCACTTATGTCATATACAGAAGTGATTTTGATGGAATACATTTTTAGCAGTCATATTGAATTCGAGCCTACTCTAATCAGAGATCAAGAGAGCAAAGGGGAGTTTTACTACAAAGTTTTTAGGGTAATTTTTTTAAACTTCTGTTTTTGCCATATCTCCTCAGGATATAAGTAGCCTTTTGTAAAAATCTAATTGACTGTAGTTCTTTAAATGAAACTGAATGCTAATCAATGATAGTTTATAGTTAATACTGGGGAAAACATACTGGGATGAATATGTCTGAGGCCCAATGGGGAAATGAAATTATTCTCCTTCTGGGGGACCTGCTAGTTTACATGTTAGTTGGAAGAGTAAACTTTGAATCCTTCTATATAAAGTCTAGCACTCTATATTTAATGATAAATTATCTTCCTCCCTTAACATAAGAGATGATTTAAATGCAATACTTTCTAGTCACAAAGGGTTAGAGTAAATGATTTTGAGACATCACACATAATTTCACTACTTTATTATTACTAACTTGCAAATCTGAAGATACTACAGAATTCTAATATAAACAAAACACAGAGTGGCAATAACCATAGGAGAAAGAGGAAGGAGAAGAGAGACAGAAGGAACAAGTAGAAAAGGCAGAAGAGGAGAGGAAAGTCCTCTAGATTTTCCTATTTGTGAATGACATTGTTTTACTTAAATGAAACTCTGAAACATTTCCTAGACTTCTAAATAAAATCCATAATGACTCTAAGGCATTTGGCCTAACTTTCTACACAGGAAGAAACAAAGTAGATGCCTGTTGCTCAGAAAAAGGTGCAGTTGAAATGGAAAATCTATGGAGTTGGTTGTTTAGATAGATAGACAGACAGATACAGATATAAATGGATATAAGTATCTATACCTACATATATATATATACACATATATATGTACATGTATATGTATATATATACACACATGTATTGATATATGTTTATAAATACAGTAATGTTGATATGTTAATTACTTAATATAAGTAAAATTTTAATGGTTTTATTTCATTTTATAATATCAGTGTGTGTGTGTGTGTGTGTGTGTGTGTATTTGCTTCTACTGATATTAGGTTGACTCAGAACATCCAACCTTGACTACATGAAACTCAATTGAGCTAATTTCCTCCCCTTTGATTATATTTCAGTGTAGCTGTGTCCTAGGTTTTGTATCAGATGTGTTTCATTACTCTTTTTTATATTTTTAGATTTGTGGCTCTTAAGAAAGGATATCTAAATAAAAGACAGTTGTAACTTTCAAAAAGCACACTTCCATAATTCTTAAAAATATTGAAGAGGCTGTTGGTGTGAAGATATTAAACATTTCAAGGATCATTTAAGCCCACATTGAAACAAGATCAATTAAACTGAAGCAAACAGACAAGTGTGGCCAAAAGTGAAAAAAAAATACAACCCAATAACTGATGAAGCATCTCTTTAAAATATCCTAATTAATCCTTGAAATATTAGCAAGGATCTTCAGAAGGGCCAGGTCATGCTGAGCTTTACATTAGCAACATTTAAAGTCAATAGGAAATACAAAAACTCTTTGATGGTAAAGAAATCAGTTGGTGTGTTTCCCTGTTGCAGCATATATAAAGCTGCTGATTGGAAGGGGTTGAAAAATTAGAAATTTCACTGTAAAACTTTTGTTTCCAAAAGAAGTCATCCTAATAGTTTGGAAGAATTTAATCTACAATGGCTAATGGGGAAATTTATCGATATTAAAATACTTTGTTTCCAGGTAGGAATGAAAGGGCAATAGAACTTACAGACTTCAAAATAAAAAGGAACAATCATCAAAACCATTTGTTACTAGTTTAAAATAGAAACATAGATCAATGGAATGGATTAGATAAAAGAGAAATAAAAATTATACAATCATTAACCCCATATTTAATCAACATCATAACATAAATGACCAAACAAACAAACCAAAAAAAAAAAAACCATCGTGTTTGATAAAAAAAACTCCTGGGAGAATTGGAAAGCAGTTTGGTAGAAATTAAGTTTAGACAAGCATATTAGTTCAATTTTATTAAAAATTCAAAATAAACATGTGATGTGTATATTAAAGATCATACCATAAAATACTAGAATACAAGCAGATTTTATGCCTTTTCACAACTATACATAAAATTAGTTCTTTTTTTTTTTTTTAATCAGGCATAGTTCAATTTATTTGTTTACAAACATCTATGTGGTTGCCACAGCAGCTGCCTGGGTCCTCTGGACAGACACTCGAGTGTGAGTCTTCACAAGATGGTCGGTGAATTCCTGATAAGGAGTTTTAGTGAACACAGTCTCCTTCCATAGGTCTGGGGTTAGATTGCTGTATGTTTCGGAGATGGCATCAAAGGTAGCTTTAGCGAAGTTGCCCAGAGTGGCAGTACAGCCTCTTGCAGAAGTGTAGCAATCATCAATTCCAGCCATCGTCAGGAGCTTTTTAGGCACAGGAGCTGAGACAATGCCAGTTCCTCTAGGGGCGGGGATCAGGTGCACCAAAACCGACACACATCGTCCAGTGACCTTGCAGGGTACTGTGTGAGGCTTGCCAATTTTGTTCCCCCAGTAGCCACTTCTCACAGGAACGATGGACAGCTTGGCCAGAATGATAGCACCACGAATAGCTGTGGCCACTTCCTTGGAACACTTGACACCCAGACCAACATGGCCATTGTAGTCACCAATGGCCACAAAAGCCTTGAACCTGGTACGTTGTCCAGCTCTAGTTTGTTTCTGAACAGGCATGATCTTCAAAACCTCATCTTTCAATGAAGATCCCAGGAAAAAATCTATGATCTCAGACTCCTTGATAGGCAGCGAGAAAAGATAGATCTCTTCCAAAGACTTGATCTTCATGTCCTTGACTAACCGGCCCAGCTTAGTGACAGGAACCCACTCCTTGTCTTCAGCCTTTCCTCCCCGGGCCCTTCGTCCGCGGCCTCCCTGCGTCCGCGGCCTCGGCCTCGACCACGGCCCCCACTGCCGAAGCCACCGTGAAAGCCGAGACCGGGGCGCCCGGGGCCTTCCGCACCTCCTGCAACACCGGCGTCGTCCGCCATTTGGTGTTCACCAGAAGTAGAAGATAAAATTAGTTCTTAATAAATAAGGCATAGATGCAATTTAAAAAGGACAAAAGAGATAATTTTATTATATTAAATTAAAAGCTTCCACACAAACAAAATTAATGCATCTAGATTAAGAAATAATGCTGTTAAATGGTGAAAAAACATAGGAGGCAGCTAGATGACTCAGTGAATAGAACACAGGCCCTGGAGTCAGGAGGACCTGAGTTCAAATTCAACCTCAGACACTTAACACAAAAACTAGCCATGTGACCTTGGGCAAGTCTCAACCCCAATTGCCCTCCAAAAAGCAAAAATAAGAAAAAAGACCTTTTTATCAAATATCTCAGATATGTGTATATATCAAAGACTTATAGACAACACGCAGAAATACATATGACCAAAAGTTATTTCCCAAAAGATAAGTGGTCAGACTGAGAATAAACAGCTTTCAAAAGAATAATTAAAAATTATTGCCAAGCACATAAAATGCTGTAAATCTCAACTGATAAGATAAATGCAAATAAAAATTCAAGGTTTTACCTTACATTTAGCAAATTTACAAAGATGACAAAAGGTAAGAATAACCAATTTGGAAGAGTTGTGGGAATAATAGCACAATAAGAGGTTACTTTTGGAGCCCTCAAGAGTTTCCCATTAAGTGTGTAATTATGCAGTTACTAAAATGTCCATATCTTTTGATCCAGAGATTCTACTTAAGTATATACCCCAAGGCAGTCATTGACAAAAAGACAGGTTATACCAGTAATAATGAGGCAACAAACAACTGAAAACAAAGTATGTTCCAGCAATTAGTGACAGTCCAAATGCATTTTGGTACATGAATACAAGATAATATTATTTTGTTGAAAGAAATACAAACACAAATACAGAGAATCATAAAAAGACTGATGCAAACAGAAGTAAACAGATGCAGGAAAAAGGTACATAATGACTACAACAATGTAAAAGGAAAAGGCATCAGATAATTGGTTCCTGAAGAAGAGATACAAGAAGAGACAGACATCTCTCTACTTCTTTTTAGAGGTATCGTTCTACAGGTGTAAAACAATGCCATATGACATTTTTTAAACTGTTTTGCTTAATATTTTCTTCCTCATTTTTTCTTTGATTCTTTGTCATGAATGAGTCAAGGAAAATGTAAGCAATGTAAAAGCAAGTTTTGAATAAAAATTATTTCCATTATTTTTAAAAAGCTGAATATTATATTTCACTAAATGGGAAAACTGACATTATTAGTTTAAGTATATGCTACATGGAATATGAAAATATTGTTTTCTATTATTTTATTGTTAAAAATATAAGAAATATAATATTATTTATTATTAGAATGAAATTATTATTAAAATATGCTAGAAATAAAATATTACTTCTAATATTTCAGTTAACAAGATACAGAGGGTTTCTAAAAGCAATAAATTCATTAGCTATTTCAAAATACTATTTAGAATTACATTTTTAGGTTTGTTTTAATTATAAAATGCTATAGAATTATGCCATATTATTATATGGTAATACTGATGATGTTAAATTGGATTTTTAGAAGTCATTGACCCATTCAATAGAGTTGAAATTAAGCCTGCTAATCTGTAGGAAAAGTAAATATTTTTATGTAATTAAAAAAATTATTCCATGTAAATGTTGAATTGGATTCACTAAAAGTAACTAAGGCACTAGGGAAAGCTTTCTTTAATACGTCACTAGAGTGGCAATTAGTACACTAGGGGAAACTGGCTCTCAGTACATGAGAGTACATTTCTTCAACTTTTCACCATGTATAGTCAGTTAGATGATTATACAACTAGGACTAGGATGATAGATAAAGAGTTGAAGGTAATCCCAGAAGTCATTTAATTCAACTACCTTATTTTACATATGAAGAAGCTGAAAGCCCAGGAGGCTGTGATTTGCCTAGATTGGGAAGAGAGATTTTGAACCCAAGTTTCCTAGTTCCAAAGCCAATGGTCTGTCCATTGTAATGAAATTTATTGTAGAACTAAAAAATAAATTGTATCTCCACTCAAAGTAAGAAAAAGACCTAGTAAAACTTAAAAGAAAATAGTTCTACTACTTTTAAGATCATCTATTGGAAAAAGAAACATTTTATTTGCAATTAGACATAACTATAAATCTCTTTTAATCCACAAAAAATAGTCACATAGCTAAAGTATTTTTTGTTTGTGACCAAACTTTACTCATAATTACAGACCACAGGGTTTCCTCTTCTAAGCCTCACTTTCCATTCCAAACAAAACCAAACCCAATAAGCATTTATTAAGAATCTTTTAAGGGCAAGACCTTCTGCTAGGCAAAAGAGATTCCTTCCTCCTCCTCCTTCTGTCTCTGTCCACTCTCTGCTTTCCAGTACTGGAAATAAAATCAAGTCAATATTGCCATTGCTACCAGAAAGAGCTTATTAATAAACTCACCTGAGTTCTCACTCATGTCTCTCAATTTCACAAATAAAAATATCCATTTATGTAAATTGTCTCCTCCTATTATTATAATACAAGCCCCTTGAGGGCAAAGACTGGTTTACTTTTGTATTTGTATATTCAGTGCTTCATACACTGGGGATATCATAAGTTCTTAATATATGCTTCTTCATTCATTGCTCAAACCCTCAAATGAATCTTTGATCTCATTGCTATGAATATTCCCTCCACTAATACAGAATGCAACCTCACCACTTAACATTTATCCCTTATAGCTTTCATCTTTTTTTAATTCAGCCCCACGTTAGTCACGATCTTTTTGAAGCCTTACTCGATAATCCTATGTCTTACTCATTCTTCTCCATTTTGTTTTATGTGAAAATATAATACGCATGTCATTTATACCTTCAAGTCACTCATAACAATGTTGAACAGCACAGGGCAAGGACAGATCCTTGGAGCATTCCACTAGAACTTGCCCTCCAAAATGACGTTTTCTAATCACAACTACTCCTTGGATCTTTTCATTCAATTACTTCTTGATTGACCTAAGTATAATAGCCTTCCAAGTCCCTCTTCTTCCAAGTCACAGGATTATTTTCTCTGCTACAGTTAAAATTGACACAAAACAAGTCCTTCCAGTCTGCCTTCTTTATATTGTCCATTAGAATGGTCTTATTTACTCTGAGCAGTGGTGATAAGATTCCTTTGATATTTCTTTTGTGTTAATCTAGTTTTTAAAAGCTTATTGTCCTCCTTAGCATTCACCACCAACTTCAGGCCATTCCAGGGTTGAGCAATCTGGTCACTATTCTTAATTACTATAATATTCTTTTGTATTCATTCTGTTTCCTGCTCTAGTTCTCATATATCTTTTAAGAATTTAAGTTGTATAAAGAAGGTTCATTTTATTCTCCAGTTGAAGAGAATCTTATATAGATATCTATTTATCTTGTACATATATAACTGTTGACACAATGTCTTCTCCCCAATTAGAATGCAAGCTCCTTGAGAGCAAGGACTGTGTTTTCACCTTGTTTGTATCCCCAATACTTGCATAGGATTTTACACATTGAAAGTATTTAATAAATGCTTGTAGATTGTTCAGTAGTTTTCAGTTATGACTGATTCTTTATGACCTCATTTGGGATTTTCTTGACAAAGATAATGGAGTACCTTGCCATTTCCTTCTCCAACTCATTTTTACAGATGAGGAACTGAAGCAAACTTAATTTGCTTACTCATGGTCACAAAGAGTAAGTATCTAAAACCAGTTTTGAGCTAAGATAAGTCTTGATGACTCCAGACCCAACACTCTATCAAATGTGCTATCTAGCTGCCCACTCATAGCTAAAAGCATTGACTGCTTCTTTTCATTTCTTTCTTTCCCTGATTTCCATAATTTTATCCTTTAATTTTTTGAGCCAGGTTAGTATTCTCCTTTACTTCTCTCCTTACCCCCAAATGTTCATTCTTTAAAAGAACCATTTTTTCTCCCTTACATCCTGGAAAGCAGAAAAGTGCTCTATTTGGGAGGTCACCTTGTATATTGCACATAACTAGCTGCTTTTTTGCATGGGCTAAAAAAGAAATGTGGTATTATTTGTCAGATGACTGAAAATTTTTCTTTGTACTGCAAATTTGCTAAAAGTAAAATCATCAATTTTTTCATTATTATGGTTAACTATGCCTAAAAAGGGAATATTCACATTTTTATTAAGCAACAATAGTTAATAGCTGTACATATTATCAGTCTCACAATAATAGTTCTTCAAATCGTATTCTTACCCCACTTCCAAAATATGTTCAATTCAATTGTGCTACAAGATAAATATCAGCCCTTAGGGCCACTGGTATTTTCTTCATTTTATCTCTAGAAATAAAAGACACTTTTATAGAATTTTCTTCCATTGAAATTCTTTTTCTTACATATAAAAGACATATTTTCAATGTTTTTCTCAGTTCACACTCACTGTGATTGGAATGATTGTGCTAAAAGTTAGCATTCTTGAATACTTTGGGGGATCTGTGTTCTCATCAATTTAGGTATCCTCTCCAGATAAGGCAGACCACAATCTATTCCTTCTCTGTAACACGAGGTGACACTTCTCCGTGTCCTCCCATGGATTTTCCATAAGGCGATCACTTTATTGCTGAGATCTTCCTATAGCTCTCTTGTGTGGGTATCAATAGAGCATGAGCACTGTTCACCTATATCATCCCTCACTCTTGCCATATAACCAGGCATACTGGAAAACTAACCAACACAAGCCTGAAACAGCCTCTACCAAACAGAACAAAACCTATCTCTGATAAATCAGACTTGTTTTGAGCTCTTTCATTTCATTTTTTAAAACTTGGTCTCCATAGCACCATGATATCAGCAACCTATTTTTATAAGTAATCTGAATGAATGTTTTTTGTTCTAAAAATCTTAAAATTGCTAACAATTCCAAAACATTTTGAGATAAGTATCAAAAGACTTACTGCAAGATCAGATCTAACTAAAACCCTGAATCTTTATACAGAAAACTTTTCAGAATTCACCTACATTTTTCTTCATTATAATTTATTTTTCTATGTATTTCAGGACAGGATTCTTTTTGTGTTCATTATCCATTTCTTTATATCAATTAATATTACTTTAATTAATGTTCTGCTCTTTTCTTGTATCCTGTTTCTTCCATTAATATTCATATAAATTATAAATTTAAAATAAGATAAGCTACATTTATATAAATGAACTTCATTTTCTACTTACATAAAACAAACATGCTTTAAGAATCTGCTATGCTGGAAGGAGACTAAATGAAAGCAATATAAATAATGTGAAATGATTAAGGCATAACTAAAAAAGTAATTATAATATCCCCTTACTCCAGAATTGACATCTCTTAGAAACTAGCTTAATTAGTATTTGCTGACATTTTGATAGGGAGGTCATAGTTGAGGTTTCAGGAAGGGTAGAAGAAAGGAGTAGGAGTGGAGACAAGGAAATTCAGGAAGTGCTTCACAAAGAAGAGGGTCTTGAAAGCTTTCATTTCTCTTTGGGTTATGGTGGGCAATGATGGGGGTTCTGGCAAAAGTGGATAATAGTGGCCCTGGTAAGTATACAAATTATTCAAGGAATTGACCAGTGTAAAAACAGCTAGTTCAATTTTAGGAAATTAACTGACATAAATATGTAGCCCAAAGAATGTTTTTGTGTAAGGATAGTGTTTGCACAAGAGCCAAGTAAAGCTCAGGGAATGAGCCTGGGCAGTGGTGGTTTCTGGGTCTTAGAATCCTCTTCTTGCTAACATTAATTGCCCTGCTCCCAACACATAAGTCAGGGAAATTGTCAAACATGCTTTTGTGCTTTTCTGACCCACTGTCATCTAGGGTGGCAGTGATGATAATAGCAGTTTGCCTAAAAAAAGATGGTGGGGGGGAGAGATTTTAGTGGATTGCAAGCTCTATGAGTCAAAAGTGTGATGCAATAACCAAAAAATGAATGTGATTTTGGGCTCCATTAATATAGTTGCTTGGACTAAGAAGAATGCTCTGGTATTCTGTCCCAAACAGTCAATCTGTAGTGTCGGGTTCAGTTCTGGGCACTGGCATTTGAGACAGACATTGATAAGATGGAGAGTGTCCAGAGTGGGTCAACCTGGATATCAAAAGGCCTTGGAATACATGTCAAACAGATATTTATTTAAGCCACCTGGAGAAGAGAGGAAAGAGTGTGCATCTACTAGAGTTTTGTACATATCTGATTATGATATTTCCTATTAGTCAACCAGAGATACCTAGAGGTCACTTCCAACTCACAAACTGTGAGTCTATTGATAAGTCACTTTGGCCCAGGTTTTTAAGGTTAAAAAATGTTTTCCTCAAAACAATCCAACAAGGTGGGTGGTACATGTTATTCATTCCATTATTTACAGAGAAAAGAAACTGAAATTAAATATGACTAAATGGTTTTGAGATTCTGTCATATAGTGTCCTACCCTCTTCATCCTCATTGCTAGCTGTCTTCTCACCATGGAGAAATATCCACCCAGAGGACCCAATCTCAGATAGGTGACTATATGCACAAAGCATTATGTCAAGAGAGACTCCAATCATACTTCACTTCACAGGCTGCTAGGTAGAGGTATGATGGATAGAACATTGGGCCTGCATTAAGGAAGGATCTGAATTGAAATATGACCTCGGACTTAACTCTGTCAGACTTACCAGACAAATCACTTCACCTTTATCTGACTCAGTTTCCTCAACTGTACAAAGGTGATAATAATAACACTGACTTCGTAGGACTATTGTGAGGAACAAATGAGATATCTGTAAAGTGCTTAGCACAGTGTCTGGTACATAGTTGTGGTTTAATAAATGCTTATTCCTTTCTCCATCCCTTTTATGTAAGATGCTTCCCTGGATGTCTTCTTACCAACCACCTTGTTTCCCCACCCATTCTTTGCAGCTTTCTTTTGTGTTTGAAATTGATTTGTGACATGGGAGACACTGGCACAAGACCACTTAGCATGGTGTGCCCACATCAGAAAAAGTGCTGTGCTCTATGAGCAAAGAAGCATTGAAACAGCTCAAAGGAAATGCAGGATGCACGCATTTAGAGAATCCACCCCAAATGTTTCCAAGGGATTATTTGTGCCTGATCTGTGGTAGAGCATTATGAGTTCATATTGGTCTGATTAGTCACAGTCAGACACACTGAAATTTTACTCTAGCATAATGATGTAGGATTCCTGGTCAGGTTGGACTAGAAGGCTCTGAGGTCCTTTCTGACATTGAGGGTGGTAGTTTAGGGAGAGAGGCATCAAGGCCATAGTCCTGAGTAGCTGCATGGGTGACAGTGAACACAAAGAACTAGAAAGATGTAATTAGGGATGCACTTGGTTGCTGCAACAAATGCTTTCACATAGAGTCAGTATTGTCTGAAGGCTGAGATTGGAATCAGTATAGGGAGGTGGAAATAAATGCAAACAAAGGATTGCTGGGGGTGTGGGAAGGTGGTGATGCAAAAAATTTTATCAGTGATTGTCAATGAGCTTTTAGAGTATTCTAAAAATTTCCTTAGAGCATTCCCCTCTTTTCCTCTTTAGGGATAGGAATTAGACCTGTGATTTCATTGACATTAAAATCTCAAATGAAGAACCTTCCTCCTGTTCCTTCTACCAAAGCATGTCAGCATCTTCACAACTTACAGTTTTAAAGAACTCCTTGGAACATGGAAAGGTTAAGGGCTTACATGGCTACGGTCATGTAGTCAAGGCCAAGTTGGAGGTGGGACTTGGACACAGACCTTCTGGACTGTGAGGCCAGCTCCATATTCACTTTGTCATCGATGCATTTTCTTCTTTACTAGAATTACATGTGCAATTCAGATTTCATTTTTGAGAGCTTCTAATCAGTCTTGAACCAACTTCCCTTCAGATATCTTAGAACATGGGATTCTTCTGATTTCTTCTCTGGACTCTTTGAAATCTCCTCTCTCAAAGTCTAGGAGGTACTTCAGAATATGCCTGCTGTTCTTCTTCTCTATTATAAACAATTTTAGCATGGCATGATCATTCCTTATGCCCTTCCTACCATGGTTCCACTCAATAATAAGTAACTAGCTCTCAAAGTAGAAAGAAGTTGAACCTTAGCAATCATCTGTTCCTCCTTCTGTCTGTTCCTTTCTCCTTCTGATCTTTTCATTCTGTTTCTCTATCTCACCAAGTGGTTTCACTCTTTAAACTGACAAATCATTAAATTTTGTTTCCACTTTTTTTCCTTTTTTTCTTTTTCCCAAATGCTTTATTAACTTCTGGTTTACATCATTTGTTTCCATCAGATTTTGAGTTACATTTTTCCCTACCCCCCACCCTAGAATAGCAATCCCACAGGATATCCCCTCATCCCATCTGCTCTCTCCCATATCTTCTCCCGTACCCCCTTTGACTTTTTTAGTAGGGCAAGGTTAATCTCTGTGCCCCAATATCTGTATATCTTATTTCCCAATTATATGTAAATAGTATTAATAATACTATTTACACATTTTTAAACATTTGATTTTAAAATTTTGAATTCCAGATTCATTACCTTCCTCCCTTGTCACCCACCCTTACTGGGAAGATAAGCAATTCAGTGTATGTTATACATGTGTAGCTATGCAAAACATTACCATAGTATATATATTGTAAAAGACTGACTATATTTCCCTCCCTCCTATCCCACTTCCCACTTGGTCTATTCCCTACTTTGATCCTATACCTTTTCAAAAGTGGGTGCTTCCACCTTCCCTCCCCGCCTTCGCTACTGCCATCCCTTCCATTGTCCCCCTTCTCGTCCCCTTCCCCACTACTCTCCTGTAGGGTGAGATATCCTATTTAATATGTGTGTCATTCTCTCCCTGAGGCAAATTCAATGAGAATTAGGTTTTGCCCTTTTGCCTTACTGTTCTTCCCCTCCCTTGTAACCATTTTCCCTTGCCTCTTCTATATGAGATAGTTTACCCCATTCTGTCTCTCCCTATCTCCTCTCCTTATATTCTTCTCTCACCTCTTAATTTCACCTTGTAAGTATCATCCCTTACTATTCAATTGGACCTGTGCCCTCTATCTATGTATACCTGTAAACATATATATATATATACATATATATATATACACATTTACATATGTATTCATATGCCCATGTACCCTTCTTCAACTATTTTCACACTGAGAAAGTTATAGTTATCATTTTTCCATGTAGGAATGTAAATAGTTCAACTCTGATAAGTTCATTATGATTTCTTTTCCCTGTTTACCTACTCAAGCATCTCTTGCTTCTTGTAACTGAATGTTAAATTTTCTATTCAACTCTGGTTTTTTCCTCAAAAATGCTTGAAAGTCCTCTATTCCACTGAATGACCATATTTTCCCCTGAAACATGATACTCAGTTTTGCTGGGTAGGTGATTCTTGGTTTTAATCCCAGCTCCTTTGCCCCCCAGAATATCATATTCCAAGCCCTTCAATCCCTCAGTGTAGCAGCTGCCAGATCCTGCACTATCCTGATTGCATTTTCACAGTATTAAAATCATTTCTTCCTGGCTGCTTGTAATATTTTCTCCTTGATCTGGGAATTCTGGAACCTGCCTATAATATTCCTATGAGTTTTCTTTTTGGGATCTTTTTTAGGAGGTGATCTGTGGATTCTTTCAAACTCTATTTTGACTTCTGGTTCTAAAACATCAGGGCAATTTTCCTTGAGAATTTCTTGAAGGATGATTTCTAGGTTCTTTCTTTGATCGTGGCTTTCAGATAGTCCAATAATTTTTAAATTATCTGTCCTGGATCTATTTTCCAGGTCAGTGGTTTTTCCCATGAGATATTTCACATTGCTTCTATTCTTTCATTTATTTTAGATCTACTTAACACCATCTTGATTTCTCATAAAGTCACTAGCTTCCATTTGCTCTAGTCTAATTCTGAAGGAATGATTCTCCTCAGTGAGCTTTTGAGATTCTTTTTCCATCTGGCAAATTCAGCTTTTTAAGGCATTCTTCTCCTCATTGCCTTTTTGAGCCTCTTTTGCCATTTGAATTAGTCTATTTTTAAGGTGTTATTTTCCTCAGTCAGGCTGTTGACTCTCATTTCATATTTTTCTTGCATCCTTCTCATTGCTCTTCCCAATTTTTACTCCACTTCTCTTTTCTGCTTCTTAAGGTCCTCTATGGCCTGTAACCAGCTTGTATTTTCATTTGGGATTGTTGGAACAGGAGTTCTAATGTTTTCACTTTTAATAAGGAGTTTCATGCTTTCTATGTCCCAGTATTTTGTCATAGGTTCATGGACTTAGAGTTGGAAGGGATCTCAGTATTAAGCTAAGTCATACATTTTACAAAAGAGGAAACTAAGTCACAAAGAACTGAAGTGATTTATCTAGTACCACACAGGCAGTAAGATGCAGAGTCAGAATTAAATCCAGTCCTCTGACTATAACCCTAGCACTCTTGCCTCTAGAGCATATGGCATTTCATTTGAATAAAACTTCAAGGAAATTGAACACAATTTAGATTTCTGTGATACAGGTAGAGGGGACTCCTGCTGTAGATTTCAAATGTTTTATTCTAGTGGCAGAGATCTCTAATAATGGTACTCTGGTGGGTCTATGGGAAAAATATTTTAGATGGGGTGGCAGATCTTTTTGTGTACCCCCTTAAATAATAAAATGTAGGAGATGGACTATGCATAAATCTAACCTGCTTTTAGCCAGTAGAAAGGCATAGTGCTATCTACAGAGAATGAAAGATCTGTACATATTTTTTTAAAAAATTAAACATTTTATTCTAAAGACAGATGCCTCCCCAAGGGCACATTGAAGATAATCCCATTCAATCTTGTCAAAGAAGTGCTCAGCACATAGGGAAATGGAAAGGACTGGATCGTAATCATCCTTCACATCCCATATTTGCCATCATAATTGGGAAAATTTATGAAGCCATCTGTCAATTCGTCTAATTAATGTGAAAAATGGACTAAGTCCTGGGGTGGGATAGGGGAAGGTTTTCTTAGTTAACATTAAAAAAAAAAATCCTCTTTACCTATAGTAAAAGGGAAGTGTGGCTTTTATTTTTTACTTTGCTATCCATCTTTTAAAATATATATTTTTAGGGAAATCTTTATATTTTCAACAACTCGAAAATATGATCAGAGAATTAATGTAGATGCTTCTGAAGGAAAGAAATGCCCATAACTCTGCTTTCCTCTCTATTACTTATCTTTACTGTTTAAATGAATTCTGCTAGTTGTTTCAACTATTTCCTTATTTAGCTTCCTTTTTAGTCAAGGCCTCAGATTAATTAGACAGTGTTAGCCCTATTTGCAGCATGTGATGTGGGGGGAGGGTTGGTTAGTTATTCACAGAGATTCAAATAAACTAATGACATCAGAAGGGTTTCAGACACTTCTGGAAAAAAAAAGTGATATGGTTCCCTGCCTTATTCTACCCTATTCAAAGCATTGCCTCCCTTCATTATTTTTTTTAACCAAAAACTTTTATTAAATCCTTGTTATATGAAAGGCACTAGAATAGTTACTGGGAGAAACAGAAGGAATTTCCTTCTTACAAATTAAGGTCATGTAGCAAGTTAAGACCTAATAGATGGAACCCATAAGTGCTACACTAATGCCCATGGCACATTAGAATTAAGGAATTTCAGGGCTGACAAGGACCTCAGGAGCTATCAAGTCTACACCATGTTCTGAAAAAAATGCATATGAAAACATATGTGACAAACAGGCACATAATATTTTGTTAAAGGACTCCTGTGAACGACAGCTCACTAAACTCCAAGGAAATTATTTCCCTAACCTCCTTGAGGGAATTTTTCATTTTTGTAACCCTATTTTACACCCCCCCCCCACCCCTGCAAAGCCTAACAAAATGTTTGGCATATAGTAAATGCTTTATTAATGCTTGCTAAATTGAATGTCTATCTTCTCATTCAAGAACTTCTAACATTTAAACCAAATGGCATTACCATACAGAAGATCTCTTTCCCTTCCCTGAGTTCCCTGCTTCCATCCACAATCACTTCTGATTCATATAGAACCAGAAATGAAAGTTTTCCAAGTCTAACACGTCTCCTTTTGATTAGGTCTGCATATCTTAGCAAAATACTCTTATTTTACTTCAAGGAGTTATAATTTTGTCATTGTGGGGTATTCCAGGAGTGGGGAACCTACAGCCTTGAGGCCACATATGGCCCTCTAAATCCTCAAGGGAGGCCCTGGACCTAAAGGGCCATATGTTTGGACTCAGTCAAAGGGATGTCCTTGAGGACCTAGAGAGACACATGTGGCCTCAAGGCCACAGGTTACCCACCCCTGAGGTATTCAATCCACCCAGATAATATTTCAATCCTTGTACAATTTGGTTAAGGGTCTATAAGAGTTGGGGAGACCAGACATCACTATGCTAGAGTCAAGTTTTAGTGTGTCCAATTATGGCTGATATTTAGATGGATGGAGAGAGAGAGAGGGAGAGAGAGAGAGAGAGAGAGAGAGAGAGAGAGAGAGAGAGAGAGAGAGAGAGAGATTTGCTAATATAGATTTGCTAAAATTAAATTTGTGAAAGATTTCCCAAACTCTCCAAAGATACATGAATTGAACCCACTTTCAAAATGTACTGTATGCAGTAAAAGAGCTGAGTTTATTCAGGGTTGTCATATGTATAATGCACATTTACTATATGAAACTGGGTTTTATAAGTAAGATAAAAGATTTAAAACTGGAAGGGACATTAGAAGCTTCCTATTAAAACCTCTTTAAATTACATATGAGGAAACTGAGTCCCAGAAAGGTTATGTGTGTTTTTAACATTAAGAAACCCAACCAAAAGAAAACAAAATCTACACACAAATAAATGGGCATTCTATTTTCATTACATATTTTAAAACTTATCAAGTAGATAGAAATATACACATTTAGAGCTGTAAAGGACACTAGAAGCAAAATATTCCAAACATCCCATCTTACAGATGGGGAAACTGAGGCCCAGGAAGATTAAGTGACTTGCCCATAGTCATAAAAGTAATAAAATCAAATCCAGGCTCTCTCATGACAGGCAGTTATTTTCCTCTGTACCAAACTGCCTCAAGAAATAATTTGTTGGTCTTCTAAGCAATGAAGCTAGGCAAGGGATTGTGGGTGTGTTGTACTCATTTAAAAGCCAAATATAAAGTCAATAATAATTAAAAACTACTTTGGTACATTCCCTTACTATATGAAAAATCTCATATTCTCTCTCTCTCTCTCTCTCTCTCTCTCTCTCTCTCTCTCTCTCTCTCTTTCTCTCTCTCTCTTTCTTCCTCTCTCCTTCTGTCTTTTCTTTCTGTCAGTCTCTTCTCAACTGGAGGACCATCTCTGCTCCACCAGAAGCATCAGAATAAGATTTAGTGGGAAAATAAAAAATCATAACATGTGAAAATGATCTACAAAACTGAACAGGAAACAGGTGTTATAATACAAGAAACTTCTCTTACCATTAAGAAGACTATAAACAACAGGCATACTAAACAGCTTTGGAGAGAAGACAAAGGGAATCTATAAACTACAGAGCTTCAAAAAATGTTATTTTCTATTGTGTTAGTGTTTATACACATAAATAACAATGAGTACTATCAATAACAATAATCATAGTAAGAAATTTACATTGGATAACACTTCACAATTTATAAATTTACTTTAACAAACACTATCATATTTGATTGTGTCATAATAACCTTGTTGTATGGCAGGTAGTCTTATCTCCATATTATAGACACTAAAACTCAGATCAAGTAACTGGACTAAAACCACATAACTAGTAAATAGCCGGGCTAGGATATGAATCCAGATCTCCTGAAACCCCAAATGAATAATATAATGCGCTCATTATGTGTTTTTGTTATTTAGTGTTTTCTTCAACTATAATTCTACTTCACATCATAGCATGGAATTGACTTTGGATTCTCAAAAGCTGCCTCAGGCAGGTCCTGTCAAGATAAAAAGATTTACAGCAGGGGCCCAGTGATGGACTATATCTATTATCCAATCCCCACCCTCTACCTAGGTCTAGAGGAATCCAATGACAGATTAACTACATTATAATTTTTTGATCACAGCAATTCTTGATAACCATCTACTAATTAATAAATGAATTGAAGCCTGCCCTGTAGTCACACTAGTGAAATTACAAATTCATGAAATATTGATGAGGATTAAAGGCCTAACATTGCATATGTAATTTTAAATTAAAAAAAAAGCTACAATTCAAACCTGAAGAAAACAACAAAAAAACCCACTATATTACAAAGATGGGCATTTTGCATAACATCAAATAAATATGTACCTAAAATAAACATATCAAATTAATGGAGATTTCAAAATATAATGAGGAATATAGGCACAGACTTACAAGCATGAAAAATATGTTAAAGTTATAGAAATAATTATTAAAATTAAATTATTTAAGTTAACCAAGAGAATGAATTTTCACTTTTGGCTTTGTATCCCCAGTGTCCAGAACAGTAACTGTCACATAGTAAGAGCTTAATAAATGCTTGGTAAATGATTCTTTCCTTTATCTTATTATTTAAAAACCTTACTAAAAGGGAACGATTTTATAACACTAATATACTTCTGCCAAATGGGTAAGTGATTAAGCAAATTAAGGTTCTAAACTGAATTGGACTAATTCACATTACTGGTGTTGGTTAACTGTAAAATTTAAATAATCTAACACGCAACTTTTTAAAAATGTATTCATATAAGTTGTTCATCAACCAAAAGACATTTGTTAAGTGACTACTATATGCCAGACTAAGCATACGGTTACAAAAGAGGTACTGCTAAGCACTAGGCTTATGAAAAGAGGCAAAAGACAGCCCCTGCCCTCAAAGAGCTGACAATCTAATGGTGGATAACATGCAAATAAACATCTATACAGAAATTTATATACATAATAAATAGAAGATAATAATAGAGAAAGGCACTAAAATTAAGAGGGGTTGGGGAAGGCTTCCAGGAAAAGAATTTGTGTTCTGAATATCTGCATAATTACCACATAAGGAGGGTATTAATTTGTTCCTATAGCTAATATTATCTTACAATAATTTGAGCATATGACCATCACCTTTGAAAGAGGCAGCTTCCCCAAACTTCTGGCTCCTAAACAGATGACCAGACAAAGAAGGAAAGATGAAACAAACAACTAAATGGAACCTCCTTTTTCCAATCTAAAAATCAGTAGCCCCATGGAATAGTCAGAGCAATTAAGTTATTCTCCCTATATAACCACACTCACAAATCAAACTACCTTTCCTTGCAATGAAGAACTCTCCACAGTCCTCTAGTTAGTAACTGAACTAAAGGCAAGGCTTAGTTCTTCACGAAGGTTAACAGTCAGTGTGTTCATTATAAAAGGTATTTTTATGTGACTATGCTAAGTAAAATCATAGGACTTAGAAAGAGCTGAGAATACTTTACATCCTAAGAAATCACTTTTGCCAAATCACTCATTTTACAGATGGGAAAACCGAGGTTCAGAGAGGCAGTGTTTGGCCCAGGGTAGCAACGCTAGTAAGCCACAAAGCTGGAATTTAAACCAGGTCCTTTGACTCTTACCAAGACAGAAGGATACTTTGCAGAGGGAGACTCTTCACCTGACTCCCTTTCAACTTTCTGCCCTTGCCCAAACCATTTCCTGTTACTTGAACTAATAGTGTCTCAACAAACCATGATGAAAGCTGGAATCTGAGGACTTTGGTATCTTCACCCAAAGCAGAAGCTTAGCCTAAAACTTAGGGAGGTTGACAGCATAAATCCTTCCCCACTGCAATGATGTTAATTCCAGTCCTGGTCAACAATACTCTGAGTAGCAATGATGAAGACCATGAAGCTTGGCATTTTTAAGTGCCCTTTAGAGTCTATAAAGCACTTTCTTCACACAGCCCAGTGAGTGTACTCCAGTGCAGGGTGTTATCCTTGTGTTAGTCTTCACTCCAGAGAGGAAGATAACAACCCTTCCACACTTTATTCACACCTTATCAGATCCAATTCTTGTCATGTTTTCCCATAAGTCCTCCAAAATATTTATCCCATAGGTGAGAGGTCTTCTTGTTCTTCTTCGACTCTCCAGAGTAGGTACCAATGTTCTGCTTAGGCGGGCCATGTGTTTCTCCTCTGTGATAGACGATGATGGGCCACTACCCTTCTAGTCATAATTGTCCTTTCTGACTTCTTCTATACCTCTTCTCATAGACAAGTCAGAGTTGATAACCCACTACTACTTGACACCAGCATGAGTCCTCCTTTTATCCATTACACTTTTAATTCTCTCTAGAGTTTTGTGCTTCACAATTCCTAGACAGGTAGTATTAACTGAATATCTATACTAAAGAAATGATTTTACCGCAATAAACATTTTTGGAGTCATTGACAATAATGATCAATTTCCTAAATAGGATGGCATCTGACCTTTAGGTAGGACCTACAAATTATATTATCTGCATCTTATAAATGAGGAAAAGAGGTCAAGATGGGGTAATTAACTGACTTACCCAAAGTCACAAAAATATTTTCAGAGTTGGCACAAGAACCCAAATCTTTCTCTTTCTAGTATTCTTCCCATTATACCAGATTCCTTTACATATGAATATAAATACATATATATATGTTTATGAGATATATATAGATATATTATGCATATACATATACATGTTTATGAGATAATAGGATAATTTTTGTACACATGGTATTGACTTCAAGCACAAGAACTTTGCCTTATATATATTTGCATCCTTCACAGTATTTATTATACCTAGTAGAGTAGCATACACATAAAAATGCCTCAATAAATATTTACTACTTAAATGTATAAATGAGTAAGTCACATAATATCTTGTACATAGTAGGTACTTATTACATGCTTCTTTTATGAGATTGAATTGTTGGGATTTTCAGGGTACTTATTCAAAAGGAAAGAATGTAAGACCATTGATATTAGTTTTTACAGGATATATTAAAATTTCTAAAATTTTAATACTGTACATGTTAAACTGGAGTAGACTGATAAAAAGTAAAAAAGGAATACACATTTCAATATACTATAATAAAAAAAACTACTGAACTTGAAGGAGAAATCTAAGTTTGAATCTCTCTCCTGACACTAACTCATTGTGTAAACATGTGATAATCATTTAACTTCTCTTACTTTCATGTCTCTATCTATAAAATAGGAATAATTATACCTGTACTACCTGCCTCCCAGGATTACTGTTGGGATAAAATAAAATAATTTATCTCAGTTACATTTCAAGCTTAAAGGTTCTATATTATAGGACTTTATCAAGATTAAAGGTTCAATGATATAAACAATTATCATCATCATCTAAGAAGAGTAAGAAAACATGTAAGAGAGAATATAGTTTTTTTTTCTTTTTTTTTCTTTTTGGAGGGGGAAAGGCAGGCCAATTGGGGTTAAGTGACTTGCCCAAGGTCACATGGCTAGTAAGTGTTAAGTGTCTGAGGCTGGAATTTAACTCAGGTCCTCTTGATTCCAGGGCCAGTGTTCTATTCACTGCACCACCTAGCTGCCCTGGGAATATAATTTTTGATAAACGTGATATGTGATTTTATTTTTATGGACAAGATGAAGGTATTGGATCAAGGTGGTAGAGTTAGGTACATTTGAAACTCAACAAATGTGGGCAGATAGGGATGTGGCAGGTACTCCCTAGTGTATCATTCCAGGGTTATGCATTAAAAAACTCAATAATATTGAACATTTCTATCAATGACTGGCATGGCATAGTAGATAGGTAGCTGGCCTCAAAACCAGGATAACTTGCATTTTTTCAGTCCTATCAAACAGGACACTGAACTACAAGCCGCAGAAAAGAAAAGGAAAATTTTGCTCACCCAGATATTATTTCCTATACCGATTAAATAATGTGTTTAATCTCCATTTCTATTGATGACTTGGATAAAGGAATAGATGGCATGCTTAGAGAAAACTTCAGATGGCACAAGGATTTGGAGCATAGATACCATAATGAATTATGGTGTTAGTATGTGAAAAGATCTAGACTAGAATGGAATGCTGAGCCAAAGTAAGGTGAAATTTTAAAAGGAAGGAATCAAAAGTTTTATAGGTAGCTTCAGAAAATCAGCTTCACAAGTACAAGCTGATGTGGGCACTGCAAGAGGACCATTCAGCTTTAAAAATAAAAGATCTTGATGTTTTAATGGACTACAAGTTCAATATGCATTGGAGTATGATACAACATCCCTTTCATTCCACCTGCACAATCTCTCCCTGCCGCCCCCAAAAAAGAAAAAAAAACATTTCTGTTATCCTTCACCACATTAAGACAATTAAGTTATTACACAGATTTTCTTGAAATAGAAATTTATTGCTATATATTTTGACTCCTCTATTACATTCTACTGTGCACATGACATGTTTTTTTTTCTTTTCCTATTTTGTATTCAAGTTTTAATATTTAAGTTTATAATAGATTTTTAAAAGAAAATCAGGATTTTCTTTTATATCTTTTATAACATATGCTTCTGAAGATTATTGCTTGGCTTAAAGGAGATAAATATAAAACACTTTGCAAACCTTAAAGTAATGTGTATCAGTTACTATTATTCTTTTTTTATGCTATATAATAAGAGAGAAAATGAAGGAAACTACTATAGTACTCATTCTAGTATTATTTTTATGACTCTGTAGGTATCATTCAAATTCCATTCTTTTATAATTAACCAGTTACAAACTCATTTCCATTCCATTAAGTCCACTATTTACTTTACAAATGACATCTATCTTAGTGAAGTCAGAAGTATTGTCAGGCTAAAAGTAAACAAGGATAAATCTTTCTTCTACTCCATTTTAGGTAGTTCAATCCTTCTTAAACAAACCCCATCAGTTCTGTGCCTCTTATATTACTGACACCTAGCTAATTAAATAGTACAATAGCCTCCAGATGGATTTGAATAGATTTTAACAGTAAATATCTCAATCACTTGTTTCACACTGATAATGAATAGCTGGCCCATAATACATAGATGATATTAGCTATAATTAATGTGGATGATAAGAAATAAAAATCCTTATTATTATACTTCATTTCAACTCACTATCACAATATAGATAGGTAATGTTTAACTTTGTGAAGTTTAGTCTAAACTGAAACCACAAATGTTTCATCCATTTAGTCAATTCTCAAGTTTGGAAGTCTTTAAGAATTTTAAAAAGTATTATAGCAGAACAAATATGGAAGCCCCCTGAACTAAAAACCGCTTAGTAATAGTCCCCAAATGTAGTGTTCTCATTAGGAAATTACATTTTAAACAACATAGTTTTACTTTTTCATAGGAAGAATCCACAGCTCAGGACTCACTCATCTGGCTTTTCATGTTGTTGATGTCATAGGAAATCTTCCTTTCATAGAGAATTGTGGAATTTGTATTGTTTCTTAAATGGAAAACAAACTAGAAGTCAGAGGGGAGGAAAGAAAGTATGCTAGACTTGAGAACAGCCAATGCAAAGGTTGGGAGATGGAGTTTTGTGTAAGAGAAACAGCAAGAAAGTGAGTGTAACTGAATGGTAAATGAGTAAAGTGAAGTGAGATGTAAGATTACTGGAGAGGTAGAAAGAAGCCAGGTGGCGGAGGACTTTCTATGTAAAACAGAGGGTTTTATATTTGATCATGGAGGTGATATGGAGCCTTCCTGAAGAGAGAGGAGAAAGGACATGATCAAATCTGCACTTTGGCAGAATCCCTCTGGCAGCTCAGTGAAGGATAGAATAAAATGAGGAGAGCCTTGAGACAAGGAGACAGCTAGGAGTCCAGGTGAGAAGTGATGAGATCCTGAATTAGGGTGATGGCTGTGTGAGTGGGCAGAAGATGGTATAAATGGGATCTTAGGTAAGTCACTTAAACTCTTTCCGTTTTGGTTTCCTAATCTGGAAGAGGGGATTGAATTAAATGATCTCAAAGGTCTCTTCCAGCTCCACGATCTTACACTAGAAAGGTACAGAGTCAAAACTTGAACCCAGATCTGCTGACTTTTAGTCCACTAGGCTTTCCAATACAGTAGAGGTTCTTAGCTCCAATATTCCAATAATGGTCATTTTCAAAGGTGGCTGCAAGAGAAAGTAAACATAAATGCCTGCAAAACACTGGGCAAGGTAAAAATTATTTCTATGTGTTTAGTAGTAATCTGTGTACACAGTAGATAAGATGTTCCATAATTAGGGACAATTAGTGGTTTCCATTTAGGAATAACATAGGCATTTGTGGGTCATGACAGATGTTTACTGTTATAATTACTTTTGGTAAATCAATAAAGAGCTGGACTCTACTGGGCCAAAGGCCTGCATTTTACTTCCCACATTTCACTTCCTTGAATCATTCTAATAAAATGTCATTGTGGTACTCTTCTGTATAATTAGCATTGGTTTTAATTGCATAGGCACACAAGTGCCATTTTGGGTTCTTTCACATAGTGCTGTACACTAAGTGAAAGAGAAAGCATGGGAAGAAAGACAGAAAAAAAAAGATTTGAGGGATAATAAAAATAGAATTGATGGTGGCAGCAAGAGCAAAGAGAACTGAAATGAAGAGCCCATAATAGTGAAAAAGGTGGCAGCCAGATCTGTGAGGCTGCCCTAAAGCAACAGGAAGGCTACTGCAAAGCAGAAAGACTTAGAGACCTGCCAGGAAAAAAAGAAAAAGAAAAAAAAACTTCCCTACTTGTGGGAAAGAGAGAACCAGATTAGAAAGAAAGAAGACAAAAAGAAAAATGTCTTTGGACTCTGATGCTTTGGGGGCTAATATCAACTTCCTCATTCCAAAGTGCAGACAGAAGAACTGCTGAGGGAATAAAGTTAAGAGTTGGACTGAAGAAGTCTCATAAAGACCCCAAGTCGCTGGAAGGCACAGAGTACAACAAAAAGAGCGGTGGGAGAGCTGTTTGCCAGCATGAATAACTAATAAAAGCAATTCCAAAGGACAATGCAATAGGAAGTATTGCAGAAATAATAATGATGATGCCTTGGACTCTCTGTTCCAATTCCAGTGTCTTAATAGGAGCCTGGGTGGTTAGAAACACATTAACCAAAGACTCAAGGATGCTCTTTCAATTCACACGTATGCAAGTTCAAGAGTTTCTATTAAAATACACTTCTGATATCTTTGCTTCAGTAAGTGTTCTAAGCTGCCTTTTCTTCTTTTCAAGTTTTTGAAATCTTTTTTTTTCTAATAAAAAACACCCAGTAAGAGATTTAATATCTACTGATAACTAAACTAATTTTTATTCTCTCTCAGACATGCAAAGAAAGATCAAAGAAAAGTAAAACATCTTTGGACCTTGGCACTCTGGATTTGCTCCTAGAGATAAGAAATTCATTTTATCCATTCTAGCATCTGGTGCTGTCTGGTATCAGATTACTAAGACATAATATCTTTTTTGGAAACCAGTTTTGACTAAAATAAGTTTGGTCCAAAGGACTATATTTGTCAGAATAAGCAATACATTTTTTCACATTGCATTATGACCATGGCTTTCAGGTAAATTAGAGAAAGCATTACCACCAATAATAACCTCGCTCCTAGCCTCACCTGTCTTGCATTGTGCTCAAAATATAAAAGTTTAGCCATTTGAAATGCCATATGCCAATAACCCAACAATGAGAAGGAGCTGTGATACACAGTAAATGCACACAGTAGGAAAACATGATACACATAGCTTCGGCTTACCACTTCCTGAACTCATAATTATTCAGTCTTATGAGACATAAGAGCATAAAAAATTGACAACATTGAATCAGATCTGTGATCCATCTAGTCAAAAATGGAAATAAGATTTTTAAGTATTGTCACATGTGTGGGGAGGGGGCAGGTAGTCCAATAAAGCCACTGCAGTAGTTTCTATGGTTTTGTAATATCTGATTTAACAAATTTTAAGTAGAGAGGATATAAACCAATCTCATGTTTACACTGAACAGATAGTAGGAGGTAGGGATTAGTAACTGTTTCCATGTATTACAGCCAACTATTATTATAAGCTTGCAAACTGATGTGGACAGTAGAAAACATATTGAGGCCAATGCATTCAGGATATCAACAATCTCTTCTCTCCTCTTCTTTCTTTTTACCATCATTATTTTTTTGATTCATGTTTTCTTTATTACTCTTATTTCTTATATTTTTCCCACTCTCTCCATGATAGGAAAAAAGCTATTTATCTGAAAGATTTTTTGGAAACCCTCCTTTGTTTTGAAATTGAATCATATTTAAATGTTCTAGAAAATTTTAACATGAACATAGTAGTGTATTTGTTCCCTAAAGGATAGGGTGCTTTTGCAATATCAAAAACTCTAAATCCAAGGGTATCTGTTTTGGAAATATGGTTTCTTGAAGACTGGACTTTAAAGGGAGTGGAACTTTTTTTTTCCCCACATTTACACATGTTTTATTTATAGGCAAAACTACTTAACTAAGGCCATTGGGTGGCAATTGAGTCTCCCTTACTCTAATAATAAGATTATTGCCCTCTCAGAATAGCACTGATTACTGTCATTTTGGACACTGCAAGTGAGATACTAACAATCAAATTCACAATAGGGTCAATGACAATATTTGCTAACAGGCTAGAATAGGGAAGTAAACAAGCAGATTAAATTCTTAATCTGTGTACAGGACATTGTTATCCCTCACCGTGGCTATAAAGTGGGACTGGAGGGCTAGAAAAGCAATAAGTCATACTAATTATAAAACTAAGAGCTTTCCATGAAGGGTATCTTTCCAATTCACAAAGATTAAAAAGGGTGTCTTCTGGCTACTGCTTAAAGGTTTTTAATTTCAGTGTCTCCTGGGATACAAAGCAGAGGTATAGTAGTATTAATCATTTCTTTTTAATAATGAAGAACTAACACTTTGAAGAAAAACAAATTGTCCAGGAGTAAACTAATTTGCATTTTGTATCTCTAAAAATATGCATTTTATTTATATAATATGTCTTTCAATGAATAGATACCTTGGCAGTACCTTTCTGGCAACTCTAGTGATGAATTCCATAGCCTTAATGTAAGGCATGGACAATGTACATTAATTTCTGTGACATTAAAAAAATACCTTTTGTAAAACTGCCCTTGACAGTATGGAAGCATGGATATTTGAGACAATCAGCAAATCTTTAAGAGGAAACAACCACAGAAATTATGAGCTTAAATGAAAATGTTAAAGAAACAGCTGTTTTCTTAAGGCTTCTCCTGAGATGAAATTGAGTTAATCCAGTACAGAAAAAGCAGAACACAATTCAACTCAATTGACATTTACTAAGCATCTGTTACATGCAAGGTACCACACTATGCATAGAACACAGGGTAAGGAGTTTAATTTCCTTCCCAAATTCATCCTTCCTCTCTTTCCAGTCTTCTCACATATTCTCCCCTATGCTCTCTATAGGAGGCCACTAGGTGATTCAGTGTGCAGAGCTCTGGGGCTGATGTCAGGAAGATCTGAATTCAAATGAGGCCTAGTTATGAGACCCAAGGCGAGTCACTTAACCTCTGTTTGCCTTAATCCACTGGAGAAGGAAATGGCAAACCACTCCAGAATCTTTGCCAAGAAAACCCCATGAGAAGTACTGGTATGATATGGTCCGCCAGTTCATAAAGAGTCAGACACAACTAATGACTGAACAACAAAAAAAAAGTGTTCACTATAATCTAGCAACATAGGTCTATTTGCTGTTCATTACACATAAAATCCATCTTGCATCTCCATGCCTTTGCCCTGGCTGTCCTTCATGCCTGGAACACCATCCCATTTCACCTTTGTCTCTTAGAATCCCTAGCTTCCCTCAAGACTCTGAGGAAGCATTAGCGTTTACAGGAGGCCTGTGTCAGATCCCTCAGCTACTACTGCCTTCTAAAATGAAGTTCTGGCAACTCTCAATGAATATTGTGTGTGCTGCTTTATAACTCATCTTACTTCCCCTTTTAAAATATAAGCTCTCTGAGAGGAGGGATTCTTTTTTTTTTTGGCTTTTAGTTTACTTCCCCAGAGCTTAGCATAGTGGTTGGTCCACAGAAGGAAATTCACAAATGTTGCTGATTGACCATTTGGTGATTCTTTTCCCCCAGTGAGCTGCAGTGCTCCTTGTGGTAGAGGAATGGAAAGAAACCAGAATGTGGAAGTACTGAAAGAGACAAAGTTATAACTACACGGAAATCAGTCCAAAATGCATTAAGGAGAAGAGGAGTGAGATACCATAGATTACATTGTAAAAAAAGATAGTTTCAGTTAAGTGTGATGGGGAAATAGTAGAAGGGTGAGAAACACTGAGACCTATAACCCTGTGAAGAGGTGACAAAGACCCAAGATACCGGTGCCCCTCAAATAGAGATCCCAGGAGATGGCAAGGCCATTATTGGAAAGTAGGATATAGAGGAAGCAGGGCCTATTAGGCAAAAATGGATGCCACCAGAGAGGTAGCCACTAGGAATTATAAATTAGTATCTTCCTATTTTAAGTAACTAAAATAGTACCGCTTGTTTAAGTAGGTGCCAAGCTCAGTTGTTTCTAAGATGCTAAAGGATGCCAAGTACCAGGGTGGCTAGGTGGTGCAATGAATAGAGCACCGGCCTTGGAGTCAGGAGGACCTGAGTTCAAATCCAGCCTTAGACACTTAACATTTACTAGCTGTGTGACCTTGGGCAAGTCACTTAACCCAAACTGCCCTGCCTTCCCCACTCCAAAAATAATAATAATAATAATAATAATAATAATAATAATAATAATAATAATAATAATAATAATAATAATTACAAGTACTATGAACACCTTCAAAATGTTGATTCCCTGAGACAAAGTCTGGTCACCCAAGCCTATTGATAATTCTGTTGTAAGGACACTTAATAAAACCTGGGGGCACCATTAATTTAATTAATAGACACCACACTTTGAAATAATCATAAGCTTTTATACTTCTAACCTATCTGGAGTTATGCACTTAGTCACTATGCAGAATTTCACTGCTACAGAATATTTTAAAAAGAGTCAATCTATGCTACCTTAAATTAACATTTATAAATTGGGCCTGGGTATTCTGAAATTTTTTATATAGAACACAGACTTAGTAGTCAACAAGGAAGAGTACTCCCTAAAGAGCTCACAAAACATTAAATTTTTTAAAGTTTAGTTCTCTGTTTTAAAAGTTAAACTATGATCAAAGCTTGGGTAAAATATAAGCTTCTGAAAAAAACACAGGAAAATAATTTTGTTTAACATGTTCCTAATGTATATTAGTGCATTGCTTTGACATTGTGAGTGATTGCCAAGGTTAACTATAATAAATTAATTTTGTTCTAGCCATATTGTAGAGGCACAGTAAGTAGAGAGCCTAGATCAATAGGCAGTTGAGTCAGGAAGACGGGTTAAATCCCTGCTGCTGGCACATTTAAGCTGTATGACTCAGGGAAGTCAGTTAACCTTGGCATACCTCAGACAAATCCATGGGGACTTACCTACTAAGTCATCAACTGAATGCCAGGATTTCCCTACCATTGATGAAATCATATATTTTAGGTATATTACACCACAGTGGCAAGCATAGTGATTTGCTTGCCCAGTTAAAGTTGCATGAAATATACATTTATTTCTTGGAGGGGGGTGTGTGTGTGGAATGGCTCTTAACCCTCATCCTACCAGGCAACAACAATATAATTTTAAAATTTTATTTTCTTTAAAAATTGCTTAGACTACATAAGGAAACCTTGTTTTATGATGCCAGCTTGGAAGATTTCTTCCTATACTAAGCTTATTTATCTTTATCCAACTCCTGACCTGAAAATGACTGAGCAGACTGCTGTGAATGCCCTTGATAGTATCCAAAGTAGACAAAGAATGCACAAATTACTTACAGACATAAGAGAATTTTAGAGAAGAAAGCATAAAGTAGCTGCCTCCCTTTTTTACCCTCACAGTATGCACACATATGCACTCTGAACAATTTACAGATTACTTACTTAGACTAAACTTAAATTTATATAGCATCTATCCAAAAATAGACAATTCCCACTCATTTCAAGACTTTTCCTGTCTTGATCATCTACCTTGGGTCTGCTGGTGAAAGTTAAGAACAGATTTTCCATCATTCATACCTTCATAATAATAACGAATAACTTTTTGATCACATGACCAATATAATGGCCGACTACACATTTCCTTCATTCTTCACAACCACCTAAGTCTCTCAAAATAGGAATTATGTGCAAGAGATAAAGCAATAAACAACATTATCTTTATATAAGCAGAAGAAGAAAAAACTAAGAAAAAAACATTAGAGAAAAATAGGGGATATATAAATCTGAATCTCAAATTTTCATATTTTTAAATGTGAATGGATTAAACAATCCAATAAAATGAAAAAAGAATGATAGATTATATGGAGAAGGGGACAAAATCTAGTGTTGATAAGAAATACAAATTAAAAATAAAGACTGAACAAAAATGAGGAGTTAGAATGAAGAATCCAGAAAAACTAATTAATACATTAAAAATGATGTTATATGAACCCATCCCTATTTCTATAAAGAAACCAGAGAAGGTATATTCTTATATTTCTTCTTTGGGAAGAAGTAGGTTGTTTATAATTTTGCAACATTAATTTTTAAACTGTTTAGGAGGTGCTGTTTTGATTTACCTTATTGTGGTCACTGTGTATATTGTTTCCCTAGCTCTCTTTACTTCAGTTTGTATCATTTCCTGTCTTTCATTATTCCTCTGTATTTATCAAGTTTACTATTTCCTATATTTTAAGTAGCACTCCATGATATTAATGTAGCAGAATTTCTTTAGCAATTCTCTTAATTGCTGAGCATCTACTTTGTTTCCAATTCTTTGCTACACCACACACACACACACACACACACACACACACACACACACACACACACACACACACACACACACACACACAGTAATGGCAAATAAGATGCAGATGAACAGAGGCCCTAAGAAGTGAAGTACCTTATTCAATTTTATATAAATGGCAAAGGACAACACAAAGGACTTCCAACTCCTGAGTCCACTATTTTTAGATAATTTAGGATGCTTCCCCCTGTTAAAGAGTTGCTCTACTTCATGCCTTTTTAAATTGAGATATTAATTCCTAGAAGAAATCAAAGTCTCAGAGATGATTTTGCCAAGGGACAGAGTGAATTGAAGACTCCCAGGTGTTTTTCTTTTATGCAAATTATATTCTTACTTGTGGAACTGAGAAATCGATTTTTTAACCCAAATATAATAGATTTATCTTGATTACATGGCATCATAGATCATGTACAATGTTCTAGCCTATAAAAATCTTTCTGGATCCTGAAAAGGTCATCAAATGTAATCATCAGTTCAGTTTTAGAAATGTTGAATTTGAGATAGTGTGGGAACATTTAGGTGAAGGTGTTCAGTAAGTGATCATAAATACAAGAATATAATTCTAGAGAGATGTCAGGACTGGAGAAATACATTTCAAAGTCATCTTCATAGAGAGAATATTTGGAGATTGGAGAGATAATGATATCATGAAAGAATAGAAGAGGAAAGGATTGAGGTAAGAGTTTTGGGATACCAACATAGAAGATGTGAAAAGGCCATGAAAAACTGGCATAGAATACAGAATAGGAGAGGGTCAAGAGACGCATGAACTCACTGTGTAGAAAGAACATCTATTGATGAGTCCAGTGTCACCAAAGCCAAGGAAAGGCAGCATCACAAGAAAGAAGGATACTCAACCAGGTCAACTGCTGAAGAAAGGTTAAGAAGCATAAAACCTTTGAAAGACCTCTGGATTTGGTAACAAATAAGTAAGTTGGGTGCAAGCAGTTTGAGTAGAGCAATGAGGACTAAGGCCGGCTTCCAAGGGACTGAAAGCTGAGTCAGCATTAAAGAAGTAGAGGTAGAAAAAGCTCCTTCTAAAATTTTTGTCATGAAAAGGAGGAAAGAGAAGGGACAAATACAAGATGCTAGCTACTAGCTAGATAATATTAGATGAAATATATTAATATATATGTAAAACTATAATTAATGAAGTTGCTAACTGTAATTCTTAGTGTATAGACATTTGCTCAACTTCATTTTTAGTCATAAATGGCCCATTTTATTCTATCTAGTAAAGAATGTCTCTGTGTTGCATTTAAAGACTATGTATGGATATTTAATCCCAAATGCCAGGTCATGGACTAGCATGAATGTTAATAGGCGATATAGTACCTTTTTTTTTAGTCTATAAAACATCTGAGTTGTAAGAAATTATAATCCATTCCTTTCTATGTTAGTTTAGCATACCTCAGGTATCATCTAGGAAATAGCAAAAAGAGCTTATTAAGCTCTAAAAGTACAATAATATAATGTTAAAACTATAAGTTATAATTTTAATTACCAAATGAAATTTACACAAAGAGGTTTATAACACATACATACATACACACATACATACACATATATATTTAGGGCTTTATATGAATTGTAAGTAGTAATCAGGGCAATGACATTACAACATATAACTTGCAAATTCAATTCTATACCTGGTTTTAACATTTCATTTCAAAAACAAAATCACAACAAAAAATCTATAGCTATTAGAGAAGAAAGTAAATATTAGTAAATTGCCAGTCTTAAAATCACCAAAGATAGGCTGTATTAATTGACCAATTAGGGTTTTTATATATAATGTGTACTAAATAAATGTTTGATTTTTATTGCACAATGGATAGGCTACCAGGCCTGGAGTCAGGAAGACCTGAGTTCAAATTTGACCTCAGAGAGTCACTAACTATGTGACCCTGGTTAAATCACTTAATCCTGTTTACTTTAGTTTCCTCATCTATAAAATGAACTGGAAAAGGAAATGGTAAGCCTCTCTAGGCTTACCCCAAGAAGACCCCAAAAGGGGTCACAAAGAGCTGGAGATGACTGAAAAAAATGACTAAATAAAAACAAAATGAATGTTTAAGTGACCAAACATTTTAATAATAATGCACTGACATTTTAAAATATCTTATTGACTTAGTCTTGAAAATTGAAAAATTGAATGCATTTTCATATATATATATATATATATATATATATATATATAAACACTTTATTTTATTTTTTATTTTTTTTGTTAATAACAGAAGTAACACTTCATTTATTGGAAAAGATCAATGTTTCTAACTGGGAAGAGATAAAGTTCATTTGCTATGGACCAATTGGCACATTTGGTCTTGTGAATAAGAACAGTTAATAGATGTCTTGTGAGAGTACATTGAAATAGTACTGAACTTAATTTCCTACTACATTTTGACAGAATAATATTTCTCTATCAAAGTGATATAAAAGTTCTAACTATTTGTTTATATATTTTTTCTTTTATTAATAATAGTATTTATATATATTTGAAACATTTCATCTTAAGACCTTGAATTTCAGATCCATTTGCTTCCTCCCTTGTCACCCATTCCCTCTAGGGAGATAAGTAATTCAGCATATGTTGTACATGTCTAGCTATGCAAAACATTATCATAGTAGATATATTGTACAAGGCTGCTTATAATTCTCTCTTACTCATCCCACCCCCCACCTGGTCCATTCCCCACTTGATCCTGTCCCTCTTCCATAGTGGGTACCTCGAACCTCCCCTCCCCCCAAGGATGCCCTCCCCTTCATCATCCCTCCTCTCATCCCCCTTCCCCCCATTCTGCTGTAGGTTGAGATGTCCCACCTAGTATGTATGTCATTCTCTCCCTGAACCAAATTCAATGAGAATGTGGTTTCGCCTTTTTGCCTTCCTATTCTTCCCCTCCCCTGCAACCACTTCGCCCTGCTTCCTCTACATGAGATAGTTAACACCACCCTTTCTTTCACCATCTCCTCCTGCCACTTTCCTCTCTCAACTCACAACTTCACCCCTTGAGTATCCTCCCTTCCCAACAAATTCAACCTATGCCCTCTATCCACATATAACTGTAACCATATACACACACATTCATATATGTATTCATATGACCATACACCCTTCTTCCATTATTTTCATAGTGAGAAAGATTTCCTCAGTCATAGTTATTGTTTTTCCATACAGGAATGTAAATAGTTCAACTTTGATAAGTTCCTTTTGATTTCTTTTCCCTGATTACCTTCTCAGGAATCTCTTGCTTCTTGTGTCTGGATGTCAAATTTTCTATTCAATTCTGGTTTTTTTCCTCAAGAATGCTTGAAAGTCCTCTATTCCACTGAATGACCATATTTTCCCCTGAAACAAAATACTCAGTTTTGCTGGGTAGGTGACCCTTGGGTTCATTCTCAGCTCTTTTGCCCTCTGGAATATCATATTCCATGCCCTTCGATCCCTCAGTGTAGAAGCTGCCAGGTCCTGTGCTATTCTGATTGTGTTTCCACAATCTTGAAATTGTTTCTTCCTGGCTGCTTGGAGTATTTTCTCTTTGATCTGGGGATTCTGGAACCTGGCTATAATATTCCTCTGAGTTTTCTTTTTTTGGGATCTTTTTCAGGAGGTGATCTGTGGATTCTTTCAACCTCTATTTTGCCCTCTGGATCTAAAACATCAAGGCAATTTTCCTTGAGAATTTCTTGAAGGGTGATTTCTAGGTTCTTTCTTTGATCATGGCTTTCAGGTAGTCCAATAATTTTTAAGTTGTCTCTCCTGGATCTATTTTCCAGGTCAGTGGTTTTTTCCATGAGATATTTCACATTGCCTTCTAATATTTCATTTGTTTGGATCTGCTTAACAGCATCTTGATTTCTCATAAAGTCATTAGCTTCCATTTGCTCCAGTCTAACTCTGAAGGAATGAATCTCCTCAGTGAGCTTTTGAGATTCTTTTTCCATATGGTAAATTCGACTTTTTAAGGCATTCTTCTCCTCATTGCCCTTTTGGGCCTCCTTTGCCATTTGAGTTAGTTTATTTTTTAAGGTGTTGTTTTCCTCAGTCAGGCTGTTGACCCTCATTTCATACTTTTCCTGCATCCTTCTCATTTCTCTTTCCAATTTTTCCTCCACTTCTCTTATTTGATTTTTCAAGTCATTCTTAAGGTCCTCTATGGCCTGCAACCTGCTCATGTTTTCCCCTGGGGCTTTTGGAGCAGGACTTCTGACCTCACAGTCCTCTTCCCACTCCACGCTTCGACCCTCCTTGCCCCTAAAGTAGGAGTCTAGGGTTGCATTTTTCTGTTTAATTTGTTTCCTTTGCCTTGGCATGTTGCCACTTAATTACTTGACTTTTGGGCTTGTTGCCACACTATGGCTCTGCTGCCAGACAGGGGAATTTTCATCCCAAACCTGTGGGGGACAACTTCTGTTTCTGGCAAGCTAGAAACCCACCCATGACCTCCACCCCAGATCACAATCCAGATGCAGGGACGTTAAAGCAAGAGTGATTACCTCCCAATAGTGACTGCTGGATCTCCCTACAGTTCGCAGGCTGGGAGCTGGAGCTGCCTATGAAAATTACAAAATGGCGTGTCTCCTCAGTGGCTTCTAGGCCCCAGGGGATGGAGCCGACGAATTCCCCAAATACTGGTCCCCAAGTCCATAGGGCACTAACCTCTCACTTTGTCCTAGGCATGTCTATGTTGATAATTCTGGAATTGCCACAGCTGCTGGTGTTCTGGGGTCCCTCCAGCCGGCCGCTGGTCAGGCCGTCCTGGGGCTAAAACCGTTCACATGGACCTGGGCTCAGCTCCCCTCGCTCTGTGTGCGACGCTGCCAGCTCCCAGAGTGCTTCGCTGGTCCTTCCTCCAGGGCTGCTGGGCTGTCCTCAGTGGGAGGTTAGCGTCTCTGTGTTGTTCTGTGGGTGCTGGGGCTCCAGAAGTTGTTCACAGTCCCCTTTTACATAGTTTGGAGGAAATCAGTTGAATGCATTTTCAATGATAAAGTTTCATGCAAAAGAGTAGAAAAAGCGTTATACATAGGTCACTTCAACACAAAGCTACTTACTATATCATTGTTGAGAAAAATAGGTTGAAGTCCCCTTTGTATGTGGAGCAATAGTAACAAAAATATTTTAAATTGTAAATCAAAGTTTTGTAGATGGACTTTTACATACTCATATTACTGTTTTAATATAACATTTATTTTGAGCTGATCAAGGCTCCAAGCAGTTTGTACCCCTGTTATGCCCACTGCTGTAAGCATGAGCTGTAGTTGAAAATTTCTTATACTACTAAAGTTCAGCAGTGTGATTTTATCAACGTGGTTACTTTCTCCAGTGGTATAAATCAAAACCTATTCATGCCCTCTTTGTTCTATATGATCATTAGGTTTCATCCAGGAAAAACTAAAAACTAGTCAGGCTTTTTTAAAACTGTTTTTCATTTTCAACAGAGGATTTATCCAACATGCCAAAGGACTTCCTCTGGGACTTTTACCATTCCATAGTATCTCTTGTTCTTTCCACATGACTTGGCTGCTTAATTTTCTGATCATATATTCCCTAGATTATATATTTTATATGACATCTCCCCACTCTCGTTCATCCACTACTCACTTATCAAAATGAGCTTCCTAAAGTTCAGTTCTTACTATGTCCATAATCAAGAAACTCCAGGGGCTCCCTGTTACCTCCAGGTCAAAACATAAAATCCTCTGTTTGGTTATTCAGGCCCTTCATAACCTAGACCCTGCTACCTTTCTAGTTTCTCACACTTTACTCTCCTTCAAAATATCCCTATGATACAGTGATATTGGGCTCCTTGCTCTTCCTCTAACATGATCCTCTACCTCCTAACTATGCATTTTCACTAGTTGTTATCATGCCTGAAATGCTTTCCCTCTTCATCTCTGTCTCCTGGCTTTCCTGACTTCCTTCAAATCTCAGCTAACATTGCAGCTTCTCTGAGAAGACTCACTTAGTCCACCTTAATTCTAATACTTTCCCTGTAAGATTACATTCAATTTATCCTAAATTTGTCTTGCATGTACATGGTTGTTTGTATATTGTATATTAAATTGTAAACTCCTTGAAGGCAAGGACTGTTTTTGCTTGTCTTTGTATCCCTAGCATTTTGCACAGGGCTTGGCACACAGTAAGTACTTAATAAATGCTTACTGACTGACGAAGTAATTCCTTGGTAACAAACAATAGTCAACTTATTATCATACATCTCTCCATCATCCTTTAGGTAACATACAATGTTGACTCTTTCAAGGTTATGGTATGATTCAATGCTACTTGGAGAATACTGATGTTGCAAAGGATAGACTTGGAATTTAAGGAGCAACTTGCCATTGCACAATTTTCCAAATGCAATCTAACCTGTACCTAACTTCTCCTCAATTCTGGGTCCCACTCACAATTCATCTTCAGTGTTTAATCAAGACAGATATGTTAATAAACTAACTCAATGAGCTGCCTATGTAGGCACATTCCACAATCTGGGCAACATGCTTTCTTCATCCATTTAGTTTTTCCTGTGTAGATAATTATGCTGAGTATTTGTTAATCTCATTAATGAATCTTCATAGAATTTCCAAAACTTGATGCAATAGGGATAAAACCATCCCAAAGCAGAATCATTTAGAGGAAACTCACTGTCATCCTTCCTTTTGGATTGTCAATGAAGGAAAGGCTTTATAACAGTGGCAAGCATCGTTGGTGGGCACACATTTCTATCTTATGTTTCACTTGATATTCATAACGAATAGATCATTTAACAGATTTCTCCATGGTCATATTTATAATAAATATATTATCATGTACATTTATGTTTGGAAGATAGCTTGGCAATCAAAAGCCTTTAAGGATACATATTAATATACTTAGCCAAAATATTTTTCTAATTGATAAACTTCCAAGTCTATATACATAGCTATAATCTTTCTCTAGAACTCTATTTGCACATCATCAATTACCTGCTGAACATCTCACTCTCGATGTCTCAGTATAAACTTATCATGTATATCATTGTTTCCAACCCCCCATACATCTTTCCCAATTTCTGTTCAGGGTACACCAATCTTCCAGTAACCTGGTTGGATAATTCTTATATCAGGCTGGACTCTCCTCCCCGCCCTCACCGTATTTCCATACCTAATCAGTTGCCAAATCTTGTCGATTTTTGCCTTCACACCTTTTTTTTTTTTCTACTCAGACAATCTTTACCCTAATTCTGATCCTCACTCCTTCCTACCTGGCCTATCATAACAAACATCATACTGAACCCATGAATTCTCATCTTCCTCCAATCCATCCTTCACATAACTACCAGGGCAGTTCTTTGAACTCTTGAAATTCTTGAAGCAGAGTTTGGGCCTCATTACTACACTTCTCATAAATTAATGATGCATTATTTTGCTCTAAGTCAGTGTATTTTTATAAGCACTAAATTTCCATAAATACAATTCCTCCCCATCTTCTCTACTTAGTCAAGTCCTACTCAATTATGAAGGTCTAAATCAAACCCTAACTCTTCTGTGCAGCCTTCCATGACTGCTCCAGACAGTTATATTCTCCCTTTTCAAAATACCCATGGCTTTTACCATGTCATCCATAATTATAGTACATAATTATCTACTTTTTACATTCTTATTTTGTCTCCCAGACTAGGCTACAAACCCCTTGAGCATAGGAATCATATTTTGTGCTATAATATACGCCCAGCACTGGGCAGCTAGATGGTACAGTGGATTGAGCACCAGGCTTGGGGTTAGGAAGACCTGAGTTTCAAATTTGGCTTCAGTCACTGCTGTGTGTCCCTGACTAAGTCAGTTAACCTTCTTTGCCTCAGGTTCCTCATTTGTAAAATGAACTGGAGAATAAAGTGGCAAACCACCCCAGTTTCTTTACAAAAGAAAATCTCAAATAGGGTCACAAAGAGTCAGAGAAGACTGAAAAAATGACTGAACAATAACAACAAATAACAACATGCCCTGACTAGTAGTATGAATATAGAAGTCATTGAATGAATAGAAGAAAAATGAGTGATCATGCTATATGTGACCTAGTTAAAAGAAATACGGATTTTTAGCTTGGAGAAGACAAGATTTAGCAGACATGGTAGTTTTCTTCAATTATTTGAAGGACTATCAAATGGAAGACAGGGAATTGACTTTTTCTGCTTAGCTCAAAAAGACAGCACAGAATAAAGAGTAGAAACTGCAGAGGCAGATATAAGCACTTTAGTTTTTCAAGCAAAGGTATGTCAAGGGAAAAGCTTTTTTGATCAAATTTGTAGTGGACAAGATGGTCTCTGAAATAATTTTAAACTCTGAGATATTAGGATTCCCTAAGTAATCTAATAAGGACAAAAGGGAAGCAGCACAGAAATTCAATTCAATTCATAAATATTTTTATAGCATGCTTTATGTGTAGAGGCATATATTATGGAGTGGGGGAAATCGGTTGTTTAGATATGACAGATTTACTACTCTCATGTAACTTAGTCTAATCAGAGAATATAACATATACATAAATAATACAAAATAACATATGCTAATTATACCAAAGAAATAATAATAAAGTATTATTTATATGAAGTCATAAGTAAGAGGTCATTTTAGACTGGCGAGATCTTAGAGAAGGTGACATTTGAATTAATTTTTAAAGAATGAGTAGGGGGTGGCTAGGTGGCACTGGCCCTGGAAACAAGAGGAGCTGAGTTCAAATTCAGCTTCAGTCACTTAACACTTACTTAGCCCTGTGACCTTGGGCAAGTCACAACCCAATTTGTTGCCTTCCCCACCTCCAAAAAGCAAAAAAAAAAAAAAAAAAAAAGAATGAGTAGGAATTTAACAGATGAAAGTGTAGAAAGGACATTCCAAGCAGAAAGGAAAGTATGATCTAAAGGACAGTGGAAGAAAATCCTATATTCAAAGGATAATGAATAATTAAGTTTAGCTGAAGCATGAAATACACACATCTATAAACATATAACACACATGTGAACATGAAACTGCTTAGATAATATACATTGTGTACACATGTGTGAGATTATGAATATTCATATGCACACATACATTTGCATATACAAAAACCAAAACCTAGAGTGATAGCCTGATTATAGAGAACCCCAAATGCCAGGCAAAGGAATTTGAATTTTTCATAGTGGGTAGTGTGGAACCACTGAAGATTTTTCAGATAAATACATGACTAGATTTCTGCATAAGATGGGCAAGAAGCTAAATCAAGGATTGATTGGGAGTGGAAAGAGGAAAAGAAAATAAGGAACCCTATTAAGATGCCATTGCTTTTCAAAGCTGTTATTATTATATCTTTTTTTTTTCAGTTCTGCCCACACATTTTTTGACATAGACAGTAGGGGATTTTTTTTTTATCCTTGATATTTGTTACAAAAGTTTTGTCTTTTTTTCTTTCTCATTGAGAGTGAGAGGTAGTGGGAAGGTGAGGAAATATTTTCAATTGAAAAGATAAAATATAGTCATTAATAAATAGGCTATTGCTAACAATAAAACTATTGTTGTAGTCCAGGCAGGTGATAATATATATTAGGATGGAGACGGTGGGAATAGAGAAGAATCTGATGCAAGAGAAACTGCAGAGGGAGAATCAATAGGACTTGGTAATTGATTTGATGTGACAGGTAAGGGGAGGGAAGAATAAAAGATAATACCAAGGTTTAAAATGCGAAAGACCAAATGAAGGGTGATGTATTGACAGAAATGATGAAGTTAGAAGGAAGAGCAGGTTTAGTAAGAGAAAAGAGCAAAGGGCAGGAAATTTTGTAGGCACAAAGAAAGAAGTAACTTCCTAATGATTAGAGTTAACACAAGATGAGTAGCCTCAAGAAACAAAGGTTCTCTTTTTCTGGAGGTCCTCATTGAAAAACTGGACTACCATTTGCTAGGTATGTTGAAAAGAGTATCTATGGGTTTGTCTAGATACCCTCTGAGGTGACTTCCAACCATGAGATTCTGCAATTTCTCTAATACATTTTTTCTTAACATAGTGGATAGAATAAATTATTTTTGCAACATGAAGGTGGAAATGTGAAACTAGAGCTTGGATAAAAGGTTAGGACCAAAGATGTTCATTTTAAACTCATCTGCATTAAATTGAACATTGAAGGCATAGAAGTTAATGAATGAAACTGCTGAGAGATTAGAGGATTATGAGAAGAGGTTTAGAACATCAGAAAACATCCACCTAAGGTTTTGAGAAGACAAGAAACCAGCAAAGAAGACAGACAAGAATTGGTTTAAAAATGGAAGAACATGGAATTTGTGTTATCTCTGAAAGCAAAGGAGAAAAGTATATTCAGAATCCAGTGCTGGTCAGCAATGTCTTGCAGCAATTGCTGCAGAGATGTTAAGAGTGATAAGAACTTTAAAAAAATAAATGACATTATATTTGGGAAATGGAAAAGCAATTACTGATATCAGTGTCTTAATAGTAGTGGTGATATAAATCCTATGAAAAGGGGCTGAGCAGAAAGAGGGTTATGAAGACATGGAGCCATTGATAGGTAAGAATGAGGTTGTTTATAGATAAATGGGGAAGAATAATTAGAGAGAGAAAGACTGAAGAGAAATTAGAGAAGGAATAATTGCTATAGTGCTTTGCTGGAGAAGGGGAAAGGAGGTGATGAGATGCAGGACATAGCCAAAGGCAGAGGAATTAGGAGAGTAAAGAATATGAGATGGGAAGAGAGTCAAGATCCATCAAGTGACCTTAGTCTTAGAAAATTAGAAAGCTAAGGTAATCTGGTAAAAGTGTTGGGGAGGAGTTGGGGAGGCAGATGAGAGAGAAAAAGGTATTGAACAAGTATTATGGGAAAAGAATGATATGTAGGAAAAAATGAAGTGGAAGCAATTCTGAGCAGTCAAGCAGTATCAAGGACCCAACCATAATAATATGGCATGTATTTATAATGAATTAATCACCTCATTTTCATTACTTTCTCCAGTCATGCTTAGCAGCCTATGATCAACAGCAAAAAAATTAGACTATGAGAAATACCCAAGGATAAGAATTATCAGCTCAGGATTTACAAGACTTCAGTAGGACAATGAATTCTAGGGTGACAGCTATGTCCATTAAACTGGAAGATCATGGTGTCACAGCTAGATATATAAATGAAGCCAGACTATGTGAAATATACTAGGAAATCAGGGAAGGATTAAGGCTGAAAGCAATGAAGAGGAACTATTGTAAATGGGAATGTAGGAGGCTTGTAAGGATGAGGATGTAGTTATACTGCAGGATTTCAAAAGTAGAATCTCAGAAATGATGCGGATGAATTGTGAGCTAAGATCTAGAGTGTGATCATGATACTCTATGGTTGAAGCAGGTCATAGTTATTGAGCTAGGTCCAAAGATGCATTTGAGAATCTAAAATTCTATCACAAACTCTTACAAGTGATTATAGTAATATACTTTTTTGTAATCACTGGGATAAAATTTACTTTCTATAGGAAGCAGAAGGGAACCAACCAGGAACAAGGAACATTTTGTATTTGTCTCTGTTTCATGAGTTGCCATTGGCTAGAGAATTCATCAAGGTCCAATCTATTGCTGAATATCTCCCCTTCCCCACCAACTAGCTGGTCTGACATTCAAAAAAAAAAGATTTAGTCCATCCCCAGTGCCATACCTTAAATTGTGCTAATGCAGTAGGACCATGCTACCAAGAGTTGTATCCCATAGGCTTACTTTTTGAGAACTCTCCAGGTCACTTTCCCCTCGTGATGAGGCATGAGTACAGGATATGGTCAGAAGACATGAATGGGCTGTGACGTGCATCAGTAGAAAGTATTGATAAGACCCTAGATCCACTACAATACTAATTTTCTAGGAGGTCCTTTCTGAAGAACCATAGCTGGATTTTTGCTCTAAACTCAACATCTCCTCAGCATACCTATATTCAGTTTGCATGTGCTTAAAACCTTCTCCAGCCAACACTGATTTCTTCCCTTCTTGACAGCTGATAGCTTTAACTGAATGTACATATTTTTGCACTAGATTATATTTAAATTAGCACTTTAACATATGCTGTCCTGTATTTTCTATGATTGCTTTTTGCTTATTAATCCTTTTTCCCTTGAACTGATTCTAATGTCCTAAGGGCTAGAACTATGTCTCATTTCTTTTATCCTCCCTATACACACACCAACCTTTCAGCAAGCACTGAACACAATCCTAGGCACGCATTAGAGGTTCATTATACATCAAATCCTTTTGTGTTTAATATAAGCACTGCATTTATATAGTCATCACTTCCCTTTATAAAGATTTGGCTAAGCAAGGTATACTACAGCTGCCAATCAGTGCTAGTCATTAAACAATATACTCAGTAGCTTAGGCTAGATGAAAAAAAAAAAACCCTGCTAAGCCAATTTGCATATCTTTATATATTGAATTCTATATTTTATGTGAAAATATTTAGAATATCATTAAGGTATTAATGACCAACAAGTCACTGGCTACACTTTTTTTTTCCTTTCATAAACAAAGAATAGGTCTAAGTGCATAACCAAATCAATTTTTCTGCCAATAATTCAGAAGGAAAAAAAAAGTAAATTCAATCAAACAACTTGTCTGATTGACATTTATCTTCCAGTCACCACCATACTCTGGAAGGGAGCTCAGAGATCTTTAAGACCAAGCTTGTTATTTTACAGAGAATGAAAACAAAGCCTAGAGAGGGGCACAGTGACTTTCCTGAGGTGGTTGTTGGGATATGGCTGGCATTGGAGCCTGATATCTAACTATCTACATTTTTTTTCTTTTATGAGGGAGGGGAGGAGAGGTGATTGGGGCTAAGTGACTTGCCCAGAGTCACCTCTTGAATATTCCTCCTTCTCTCCTCTGATGCTGTCACTACCCTGAGGTAGACCCTCATCACTTCAAACCTGGACTACTGCTTTAGCTGCTTTGTAGGTTTCCCTGCCCTTCAACCTATTCTCCATCCAACCACTAAAGTCATTTTTTAAAGTGCAGGTGCTACTATATCATTTCCCTACTCAATAAATTCTAGTTATTGTGTATTGCCTCAAGGGTCAAAAGCAAAATTCTGTGTTTGGCATTCAAAGCCCATCATAACCCAGAGCCTCCACTTAATTCTTCAATCTGGTGGCATTGGTCTTCTTTTCTGTGAATTAGACAATCCATTTTCCAGCTCTGGGAATTTTCTCTGACTGTCCCCCATGCCTGAAATACTCTCTCTTCTCATCTCCACCTACCTGCATTCCTGGCTTCCTTTAAAGCCCAAATAAAATCCCATCTTCTATAAGGAGCCTTTTGCAACCCCTCTTAACTCTAGTGCCTTCCATCTCTTATATATTTCTTATTTATCTTGTGTACAGTATTGTACAGCATACACATATATGTGTCTGTGTACATATATATATATGTGTGTGTGTGTGTGTGTGTATACACATGTGAAAAATATTTTTGTTTGCATGATGTTTCCCCCATTAGACTGTGAACTCCTGAAAGACAGAAACTACTTTTGCCTCTTAAAAAAACAGTGCTTAGCACAGTACCTGGCACGTAGTAGGCACTTAATAAATGTTTACTGAGTAACTGGAACAAAGTTTGGATTTAGAGAAAGATCTCTTACATCTCAAAAAAAAAGACAAGAATAACAGCTCAGAAACTGACATTCTTGTTGTCATCAGTTACTAAAACACCATTTAGTAGTAATAATCCTTGCTTTATGCACCTATACTTAATTAAGCCTGTATTCCAAGGGTTTTTTGTTGTTGTTGTTTTTAGTTTGGGTTCCAGCTCTAGTTGGGTTCTAGCTTTGCCACTCAGCCTCATTTTCCTTATATATAAAAAAGGAAGTATTGATATTTTTACCATTACCTCACAGGACTGCTTCAAAGATGTAAATATAACTGATTTTACTATTATTGAAATGATTAGGAGAAAATGGCATTTAATTTTTAGTTTTTTAATAATTTTTTTTTTATTTTTGAAAATCAGGAATCAGTTCATAACCAGGGAGATACCTCCAAAGATACTTTTCATAGGACTGGACAAACACAAATACATACACATCCATCGTAAAAGGAAAAAAAGAGTTAAATCACATTTTCTCTAGGATATACCAAGCAAATAAAAATTCAAATAGCTCAAATGAGAAAAATGTAAAAATGGAACGTACCCAGAGAGTGTTTCTACAGACAAAGAGTTTCAACAGACTTAGAGAATTTATCAATATCCATGATAATAAATTCAATCCTCAGATTTAATTTTGAGGAATAGTTTTCAGCACCAAACTTTTCACAAGGACTGCTAAAAAGAAGCAAACTTGATTGTTTCATCTTGCTAGATAAAATACCTGAGACATCTTCCAGTCACACTCCACATTGCATGTGGCCATTCCTGCCATCTGGTGGCAGTAGCAAAAGCTAAATTTGCGTTGTTATTGACAAAGTAAAAATACCTTGAACAACCATGAATTAAACCTCAATATCTGTTATAACTTTTGTTCTCTGAAAAAATAGTAAATGTTAAACAAGGTATCTGCTAGAGAACAAAGCTCTATCAGGTTGTACAGAGAATTTCTCACTGAATGATGTGCATACTAATACAGCTCCTACTAACAAAGGCGTCATCATTTTTATTTATCAACATTCATGCTTGACACAAAACATGACAACAATTCTCCATTTGTCTTACATATGAATGAATTTTTAAAGCATTGAAAGTTTGCAAGAAAGATAATAAACCTCAAGAACAAATGTTTAAATAGATTAGTGTTTTGTTATGTCTGAGAATATACATAAACATTCAATTCTACCCTGTGTTTAGAACTATGGATATTGATAGTATTTAAAAAAAAACCCCGCAGATTCTGAACAGAACTGTATTTACAAAGAAAAGTTGGTTAGGGGGTCTTGAATCATAGACAGATCTATCCCCTTCCTTCATTACTAAAATTTTAATTAAAAAAATTATTTTGAGATGTTCTTCTATTAACATGATTTTACTGTGATTCAATCCTTATTGGTGTGTCGTCACAGAGGAAATTCATCCATAAATCAGGGGATTGTACTACACAGTCTCTAGGGTCCCATTTAGCTTTTAAATAGGTTAAACTTTTTTTTTTGCCTTTTTTTTTTTGGCAATTGGGGTTAAGTGACTTGCCCAAGGTCACACAGTTAGTGTTGTGTTAAGTGTCTGAGGGTGGATTTGAACTCAGGTCCTCCTGATTCTAGGGCCAATGCTCTATTCACTGTGCCACCTAGCCACCCCATGTTAAACTTTACTTTTTTTTTTTTTTGCTTTTTGGAGGGCAATTGGGGTTAAGTGACTTTCCCAAAGTCACATGGCTAGTCAGTGTGTCAAGTGCTGAGCCCGGATTTGATCTCAGGTCCTCCTGACTCCAGGGCTGGTGCTCTATTCACTGTGCCACACAGCCCCCCTAACTTTTTAAAAAATTTATCCCTAACCTACTCTTAATGAAGAATGAAATGGTTCGGAGGAGTAGAAGCAAGTGGATGGATATTCACAAAGTGGAAACTATAAACCAGCCCTTTAAGAAAATTTTACCTAGAATGTACGTCCAGTCTTGTGCAACATATTTGATTTTGCTATTTTTGTAAGATCACATTTTTCTTTTGCTTTGATCCTTATTGATCTCATTGAAGTGCAGAAAGGTCCAGAAAATCACTGAGTTAAATGCATAGAACATGATAAGAAACAGAATCATGCATCTGAAAGAAAAATTTGTGTATAAGTCAGAATTTTGGGGTGTGGCTGTTCAGAAATGTGTAATGTTTAAACCAAGGTATCCTTTAAATATACAGTTTCTCTCTTTTTTTTTCCAGTTTATTAAATGGCAAGGTCTCAAACCTTGTCTAGCTGAAATCAGGATTCTAGAGCTCTAAACTGTAAAGTAGCTGAAGTTTTTCTCTAGTAAAGAGTTTTTATGTGTTCCTGTACTAGTCCTATCTCAGAATAACAACTCTGCTACATGTACCCTTGATCTCATTTCCTTCCATCTTCTTCCACATAATAATACTTACAATATTCTCATTCTCTCTCTCTCTCTCTCTCTCTCTCTCTCTCTCTCTCTCTCTCTCTCTGTCTCTTTTAGTTTCCTCTTAACTACTGGTTATTTCTCTACTACAGATATGCTGAGTGGCTAAAATCAGTTCTATCCTTAAAAACCATAACCTATTAGACCCTATTTCTCTACCAGCATTCATACTATATGTCTTGTCCCTTTCTCAGCATAGTTCCTCAGGAAAAAAATCCAAACTAATTATATTGTATCTCCCCTTCCTCTACTCACTATCCATATGCAATATGATTTCTTACCTCATCATCCAATTTAACTGCTCTACCTAAAGTTCCCAATAATTTCTTTTTTTTTTTTTTGGCTTTTTAGAGGTCAATTGGGATTAAGTGACTTGCCCAAAGTCACAGGGCTAGTGAGTGTGTCAAGTGTCTGAGGACAAATTTGAACTCAGGTCCTCCTGACTCCAAGGCTGGTGCTCTATTCACTGTGCCATTTAGTCACCCCCCAATAATTTTTTAATTGACAAATTGAGCAGTCTCCATTCAATTCTTATCATGCACCGATTGCTACAAATCACAGCTTGATGTATTGCTTTGTTAATTTTCTCTGTTTAAGAAAGTATTAATAATACTGTTTAAAATTACAAATGAATGTAATAATTTTTTTTCTTTCAGAACCTGCTTGTTAAAACATTTATCCTGCACATCCCTGCCTTAAAGGTTCTCCACCCAACCGTGCATATGCAGAAAAGATTTCTTTAAAGATACAATAGTGGGAAGGCTAGGTGGTGCAGTGAGGAAGCATGCCAGCCCAGGAGTCAGGAGGACCAGGGATAGGCTCCAGCCTCAGAGAGTTAACACCCACACAAAAATAACTGGCCATGTAACCTTGGGCAAATTACTTAACCACAATTGCTTTAAAATAAAAAAAAAATTAATGATACAATAGCTGATAACTTCCTTGATAGTCTCCTGATTTATAATATTAAGAAACACATAAACAGGAAGACATATGCTCAGCAAATTTGCTGTTGTTACAGAGGATGTACCCTGCAGATTCTAAATGGGAAATGGGTTTCCCTAGACACAATGAAGTTTTTAAGATGGACACCTGTAGAAAACATGGCGCAGACTTCATCAAGGTTAGGAACATCATAGAACCTTCTAAATGATATGCATAATCATTCAAACATGGATGAAAAATAACTATTATCTGTTCAGGTAAATGGACATTGCATGGGGCTGATAAGTCAAGACATATATCATGGATGGTCCTTAAGAATTGGCAATAAAGTAAACCCAGAATTGAAAAGGGAAAGGTGAGCAGGCTGGATTGGCTTTAGCACATTTCACAGCACTTTTAATAAAAGCAAGCTTCACGAGGGCGGAGCCAAGATGGTGGAGTAGAAACAGCTCATCCAAGCCACTCTGCTCCCACATTCCCCCCAAACAATGTAAAAGGGGACTCTGAACAACTTCTGGAGCCCCAGCACCCACAGAACAACACAGAGAAGCTAAACTCCCGCTGAGGACAGCCCAGCAGCCCTGCAGGAAGGACCAGCGCAGAGGTCTGGGACCTGGCAGCGTGCAGTGCGCAGAGCGCAGGAGCCGAGCTGAGCCCAGGTCCGCATGAGCTGAGGTTTTAGCCCCAGGGCGGAAGGGCCAGCAGCCAGCTGGAGGAACCCCAGAACACCAGGAGCTGTGGTGACTCCAGAATTATCAACATAGACTTGCCTGTGACAAAGTAAGAGGTTAGTGTCCTATGCACTTTGGGACTGGTATTAGGGAATGCGTCGGCTCCCTTCCCTGGGGGCTAGAAGCCACTGAGGAGACACGCCATTTTGTAGTTTTCAGAGGCAGCTCCCGCTCCCAGCCTGCAAATTTGTAGGGAGATCCAGCGATCAGTCTTGGGGGGTAATCGCTCTTGCTTTAACCTCCCTGGATCTGGATTGTGATCTAGGGTGGAAGTCGTGGGTGGGTTTACAGCTTGCCAGAAACGGAAGTTGCCCCCCACACGTTCGGGACGAAAATTCCTCTATCTGGCCTTAAACCCATAGTGTGGCAACAAGCCCAAAAGTCAAGTAATTAAGTGGCAACATGCCAAGGCAAAGGAAACAGAAAAATGCAACCCTAGACTCCTATTTTGGGGGAATAGAGCAGGAAAAGGACTGTGAGGTCAGAAGTCCTGCTCCAAAAGCCCCAGGGGAAACCATGAGCGGGTTGCAGGCCATAGAGGACCTTAAGAAGGACTTTCAAAATCAAATAAGAGAAGTGGAGGAAAAATTGGAAAGAGAAATGAGAAGGATGCAGGAAAAGTATGAAATGAGGGTCAACAGCCTGACTGAGGAAAACAACACCTTAAAATATAGACTAACTCAAATGGCAAAGGAGGCCCAAAAGGGCAATGAGGAGAAGAATGCCTTAAAAAGTCGAATTTGCCAGATGGAAAAAGAATCTCAAAAGTTCACTGAGGAGATTCATTCCTTCAGAGTTAGACTGGAGCAAATGGAAGCTAGTGACTTTATGAGAAATCAAGATGCTGTTAAGCAGATCCAAACAAATGAAAGATTAGAAGGCAATGTGAAATATCTCATGGGAAAAACCACTGACCTGGAAAATAGATCCAGGAGAGACAATTTAAAAATTATTGGACTACCTGAAAGCCATGATCAAGGAAAGAACCTAGAAATCACCCTTCAAGAAATTCTCAAGGAAAACTGCCCTGATGTTTTAGATCCAGAGGGCAAAATAGAGGTTGAAAGAATCCACCGATCACCTCCTGAAAAAGATCCCAAAAAGAAAACTCCCAGGAATATTATAGCCAGGTTCCAGAATCCCCAGATCAAGGAGAAAATACTACAAGCAGCCAGGAAGAAACAATTTCAATATTGTGGAAACACAATCAGAATAGCCCAGGACCTGGCAGCTTCTACACTGAGGGATCGAAGGGCATGGAATATGATATTCCAGAGGGCAAAAGAACTGGGAATGAACCCAAGGGTCACCTACCCAGCAAAACTGAGTATTTTGTTTCAGGGGAAAATATGGTCATTCAGTGGAATAGAGGACTTTCAAGCATTCTTGAGGAAAAAACCAGAATTGAATAGAAAATTTGACATCCAGACACAAGAAGGAAGAGATGCCTGAGAAGGTAATCAGGGAAAAGAAATCAAAAGGAACTTATCAAAGTTGAACTATTTACATTCCTATATGGAAAAGCAATAACTGTGACTGATGATATCTTTCTCACTATGAAAATAATGGAAGAAGGGGTGTGGTCATATGAATACATATGTGAATGTGTGTGTATATGGTTACAGTTATATATGGATAGAGGGCATAGGTTGAATTTGTTGGGAAGGGAGAATACTCAAGGGATGAAATTATGAGGTGAGAGAGGAAAGTGGCAAGAGGAGATGGGGAGAGACAGGGTAGGGTAAACTATCTCATGTAGGGGAAGTGGTTGCAAAGGAGGGGGAGAATAAGGAAGGCTAAAGAGGCAAAACCACATTCACATTGAATTTGGTTCAGGGAGAAAATGACATACATACTAAATGGGATATCTCAACCTGCAGCAGGATAGGGGGAAGGGGGATGGGAGGAGGGATGATGGATGGGAGGGCATCCTTGGGGGGAGGGGAGGTTGGAAGTACCCACTATAAAAGAGGGACAGGATCATGTAGGGAATGGACCAGGTGGGGGGTGGGATGAGTGGGAGGGAATTATAAGCAGCCTTGTGCAATATATCTACTATGATAATGTTTTGCATTGCTAGACATGTACAACATACACTGAATTACTTATCTCCCAAGAGGGAATGGGTGACAAGGGAGGAAGGAAATGGATCTGAAATTTGAGGTCGTAACATTAAATGTTTCAAATATATATAAATACTATTATTAATACTCTTTTGCTTGTAATAGGGAGATAAGATGTGCAGGCATTGGGATGCAAAGACTCACCTTCCTCTAATGGAAAAGTCGATGGGGGTATGGGAGAAGGTATGGGAGAGAGCAGATTGGAGGAAGCGATACCTTGTGGGATTACTGTTCTGGGAGGTTGGGTAGGGGAATAATGGGGGGAAAATGATTGTAACTCAAAATCTGGCAGAAATGAATGATGTAAAACAGAAGTTAATAAAGCATTTGTTTAAAAAAAAAAGCAAGCTTCACTCTAAAAGAAAAGTCTATCATTCTATCATTTATATTCATCTGATGATGTGTATGACTGCAAGTCCTCGAAAATTTAAATTTATATGTCATCCAATGGAAAATGAAAAAACACATGGTGATGAGTAAGTAAAACCTGTTCTCAATGAAGACTTACTTGTCCAAGAGAAGTGGCATAAAGGATGTAAGAGGATACATAGAACAAGGAATGGAGAAGGAGAAAGGTCAGTTAGTGGAAGCAAAGGATACCCAAAGTAAAGCTTATCTACTCCATTGATACCTGTGTAGTGTCAAAAAAAAAGTTCAGTAGTTCTTGGACTCTGGAGGGGAGAAATCATTGAACATGAAGAAGGTGAATAAGAACAAGATGAGATGATGTGGATAGATTACTATCCATAGAGTTGGAAGGGAAACCTATATCAATATATCACAGCTCTACCTAAACATTGAAGAGTTATAGAGAGATCAGGAAGTTGGGCCAGACTATCTCTAAGGTCCACTTCAGGCCTAAAGTTCTCTGATATTATACTTCTAACTGATGACACATGGTTTCAAGTGGAATTTTTTTGATAGATCTTTATTAATTTATTTGAAGGTCTCTGGATAACAAAGGCAATAGATATAGCAATAAATCTACTATTGAGATGGATCCTAATTCTCAGAACTGTATTTTTTTTTAAATGCTCAGTATGACCCACCAAATAATGTCTTTTCCATATACCCACCAGCAGTTACAGGAGAAGCTCATATAACCTGCAAAGCCTGTGAACTTTCATGTTCAATTTATAGAAAATGGAATAGAAAAAGAGCTGTAGTTTATCCTTAAAGGATGATACTCCAGGTTGAGTCAAGACATCCTAATGAGAAAATACAGGGAAACCTATCATGGTTTGATTTATTAGAAGTTTTTCTTTAAAATATTATGACAAATTGAAAATAAGGAATGCCTATTTTACTCTGACTTTCTCTTCAGCCATAACAGTTGCATAGATGTATTTTTGGAATGTTATATAAAGGATGACTTGCTACAAATAGTAGTTTCTTAAAGTAAGCACCTGTGTTTCTATGGGATTTAAAGAAGAATAAAACAATTTAGCACTTATATAACATGGTGATTCATCTTCATTTTACAAATAATACTATTCTAAAACACATCAAATGAGGAAATCATTATTAACACCAAACACTTTGATGCTATGAAGATAGACAATGAAATCATCTGTCCTCAGGCAAAAATATTTTCCTCCTGTCCTGTTATTGCACCAGCTGAACTTGCTTAATTTTTTAAAAAAAGTATGCACAACAATTCTTTTACAGAAGGCAAAATAGTCACCAATAAGCAAAAATAAGATGTCATTAGCATTTGGTTACTGGCTTCTTTCCCCACACCCAAATAACTAGAGACTTGATATATTTAAAATAAGATAATATAGGTAAAGTGCTTTGCAAATGTAAATATAATCATTGGATGATCCCCAGGGGTAGAGAACTGGTGCCCTGGAGGTCACATGTGACCTTCTAGGTCCTTGGGTGTGGCCTTTTGACAGAGTCCAAGTTTTATTGAACAAATCCTTTTATTAAGGGGATTTGTTCTGTGAAGTTCGTATTCTGTCAAAGGTCCACAATTAAGGACCTAGAGAGGCACAGGTAGTGAGGCCAAGGGTTCCCCATCCATGCTCTAACCCAACTCCCTCATTTTAAAGATGAGGAAACTGAGACTTAGTGTAGTTAAATGACTTGACAAGATCATACAAAGTCAGGATTTGGCCCCAGGTCTTCTTATTAGAACAAGGATTCTTACATTTGTGTGTGTTTCATGGTCTTCTTTAGCAGTCTGATGAAGCCTATGAACCTTTCCTAAGGATAGTGTCTTAAATGCATAAAATAAACTACATAAGATTTCAAAGGAAACAAATTATTTTGAAATAGTTATCAAATATATATCCGTGTGTGGGTTGGGGGGGGAAGGAGGAATGCAAGGAAATTAAGTGACTTGCCTAAGGTCACACAGCTAGTATGTCAAGTGTCTCAGGGCAAATTTGAACTCAGATCCTCCTGACTCCAGGGCCAGTGCTTTATTCACTGCACCACCTAGATGCCCCTCAAATATAAATTTAAACAAGCTTCCAGACCTCAGTTTCACAAACCCATTCTGGCACCCATGAGCCTAATTGCCTCCCCTTTACATAGATTGTTAGTTCCAGTCAGTCTCTATTTTGATTGATCATTTTTGGATCATTCCATATTAAAGCACTAATGATGTTTTAAACTTGCTCCTACTCCCTTTCCTCAGACCTCTAGAAGAGCAGAGATGTCCAGACTTGGTTTAAAAAAAATTCTCATCTGTTGTCAGAAAACTGGTTTTGGGGGGTGGCTAGGTGGCACAGTGAATAGAGCACCAGCCCTGGAGTCTGGAAGACTTGAGTTCAAATATGGCCTCAGACACTTAACACTTACTAGGCATGTGATGTTGGGCAAGTCACAACACCAATTGCCCTGCCTTCCCCCCTCCAAAAGGGGAAAAAAACAAAAAAACCATTTTTTGTCTCTGAGTTTGTTCTTTAGGAATGAAAAAAAGAAATATAAAAAAAAAGGTGAGGGTAGTGTCTGAAAAGTCATGAAATGTCCCTCCATTGATAAGAAGTCATTGTTTCATTAGTAACTTCTGATGGAGAATCCCATCCTAAATCTGCTTCCTTCTGAGAAGGGTTTCAAATGAAGGTCTTCCACTCGTCTCTGTGTATCGCTCTGTAGTAACCAGACAGGAAAAATTGTTGCTGCTATTTGTCCTTCAGTTTTGAAGAGGAACAATGACATCACAGGTGATGTTTTGACTTGCACATGAATTGGATTTAAGTGAAGTAGAATTATGCAAAGCCCACCAGTCTCATTCTCTCTTCCAGGTCCTTGAAGCCCAGTAGTGAGACAAAAGTCAGGATGACTGCCTATGGCCTGGGATGCAGTGGATGTTGGCATCTTTGATGCCTGAACAACCTCCAAGCACTGCACAGTGCCTATTTTAGCCACCTTTGTGGCCACTAGAACAAAGTGTTCTCATCCACCTATTCCACTGGTAGAGGTCTTCACATGCATGGAGTAGACATCCCCCCATTCCCTTCAGGAAAGCCCTAATTGTTAGCATCTGCTTCCTAACATTAAGCCTAAATCAACCTCTTTGCAGCTTCCACCAACCGCACTAGTTCTGTGCTTCAGGGACAGGTTTAAATAAATAAATAAATTTTTAGAAATCTCCCTTCCACATAATATGATCATGTTCCACTCCCACCCCTGAAGTTTTATTTTCTCCAGGCTAAATATCCCCAAGAGATCTTCCAATGGCACATGTTCTGGGCTGCCCATGCTCTTTGAAATCATCTAGTACTCTTCTAAATACCCAACAGCTTTCCTCTGTCTTTCTAAACTGTAGGGTCCAGAACTGAATGTAGTACAACATTCCAGAAGTGGTCTGGAATAAGTTATCAGAGCAGGCAGAACAGAGTGGAACCCTTACCTGCCTGGACCTGGATGCTCTGCTTCCAACCATCTCATACCCATAGGCATGCAACCACGCAAAACACAGACACACAGACACACACACACACAGACACACACACACACACACACACACACACACACACACCTCTAAATCATATTGAGCTTGTAGCTTCATTTTGAAGTAGAAGTGACATGAGAAATATGCTTGTTGACAACATGTCTCTTTCCTAAAATTAGCATAATTTAATTATCCATGGTATGTGCTTAAATATGTATGCTGTGGCTTTGATTTTTTTTAATTAAACCTTTTGAGATAAAAAACATGTTTGTGTAAATTTCTAGTATATTTCTAGGAACACATAAAAAATCTCTGATTCTTTTCATAGGTCTATAGAAGGTTAACAGCATAACTGTTTTATGGGCCTTTAACTTGGGACTTGATGTTACACTGGCATCATGTGTTGTTTTGTTTTGTTTTGTCTCACACTGAGCACAGAGACCTTCCTGACTCTATGAATTCTGCCACCTTTACCTGATGCTTTAGCAGTGTGGTAACAAAGTTCAATGACGGATTGATGCTTTCTCTGTATTGCCAACGAGTACAATGGGACCTTGAATAAGACTAGCTGAGATCTAATATTATAATAAAGGAATTATCACAAGTATACACTTAGCAAGCAGCTAGCATGAGGATCTGCTAGGTGTAGCATTGAACAGAATACCAGGCCTAGAGTAAGAAAGACCTGGCCTCAAACACATACCAGCTGTGTGACCCTGAACAAGTCACTTAACCTCTGTCTGCCTCAATTCCCTTACATGTAAAATAGGGATAACAATACCTCCCTCACCGGGTTATTGTAAGGGTAGAATAGGGCAATCATAGCACAGTGCTAGATAAATGTTAGTTATTACTACTATTATTATTACAAAATTCTATCTTACTTTACTGATGTCTTGCCAACAGACAGTATCCCAGAGTGGATTAAAGTATGTTGTAGACATAAGAAAGGCCCAATATAAACTGATACAGAGTGCTGAGAACAAAACCACAAGAACAATTTACACGGTAATGTCAACATGCAAACAGTTTTGAAAGACTTAAGAGCTCTGATAGGCTAACTGATTAAGCATCATTCCAGAGGCACGACAAAGCGGAACAGACCATCTCATGACAAGACAATGCAGACTAAAATGAAGGAGAAGAAACACATTTCTGGGCAGAACCAAGCTTTTCCTGTGCTTGGTGACATGGATTATTTTCTTTCCTTCTTTTTTCTTCTTTTTTCTCTTCCTTCTTTTCTTTCATTCATTTTTTCTCCTTCCTTCCACAGTTGGGGAGAGGTGGGAGGGAGGGAAAAAATGAATGCTTAATAAATAAAAAAATAATAATAGTCACTAAAATCTTCAAAATATGGAGCTTTTTCTGTGACTTTACCTCTGTAGGTGTATGAGCAACACCTGCTGTGGATAACAATTCTAGGGATTTGGGGTTTTTTGTTGGTTTGGGTTTTTTTTTGCTTTTTGGAGGGGGTTAGGGAGGGTAATTGGGGTTAAGTGACTTGCCCAAGGTCACACAGCTAGTTTTGTGTTAAGTGTCTGAAGCCAAATTTGAACTCGGGTCCTCCTGACTCCAAGGCCAGTGCTCTATTTACTGAACCACCTAGCTGCCCCGGGATAGCAATTCTAGAAAACATTCTGTTGTGCTTTAAACATTAAAAAAAAAAACAGTCCATATGTGCAAAGTCTTTTACAAAGTCCTGTTTTTTTCTGCTTAGCCACTCTTTAGATACTTGCAGAGCTGGTAAGGCAGAAAGGCCCTGAGGGGGAGTATATGAAGTAGAATTAAGATGACCTCGGTGGAGGTTGTAAGAAGGCCCATTCCCTTCCAGAGACTCAGATTAATTACAAAGATTTTACCTCCTAAGTTACCCATGGATTGCGACTGACATTGTCAGGTATTTTCACACCAGGGAAACAGGGATTCTTGATACAGTGATAAAAATCACCAAAACACAGAGGCATTCAGGGAACATCAGAAGGCAGGACAGAGACTGAAGTGGGAAATATTCAAATGGAAATCAAACTGTGGGACTGAGAGGTCAGATTCATAACCTAATCCTTAAGTACATTTTTTTCCAAGCCCATATTCTTCCTAGTGCACAGTATCTGTGTGAACTAGGAACACTTAGACAAGAAGGCTCAGATGAGTGAATGACAGCCATCTCAGAATGAAGAATTTATTTGAAAAAGGAGGGCCAGTCTTTTACATAATTCAATATAATGGCCACATAATAGAGAATGGGAGTGAAAGAAGACTGCTAATCATAAACTACCTTGCCCACTTGACATATTTTATCCCATTAATTCAAAGATTGGTAAGTGATTTCCCCCCAAAATAATTTAAATAGTAAATAATTTCATTTCAAAATTCCCTCCAATTTCATAGGCTCAGAGAAAATTTATGGAGAGGATAACAATACCCATTTATTGTATTTCTTTTCCTTTATAATTTTCATATCAACATACCTAAAATATTGAGAAAATATTATATAAGAGAGAACAGCTTTTTTAAACCATACATTTCTGAACTAGATTTAGAGATGCAGGATCAAGTGTTTATAGGATAATCTTTCCTTTCTAAAAAAGATTTTTAAAATTAATCTCTCTTTCAATATCTGCCAGGAAATTTGGTTTTTCTAAATCCTCAACTGTTCACAGCCAATTCTTTTCAAAGCATAATCAGTTATCTCAGTAGATGCATAAAACATGGTAGTGGACCAGAAAATCCCTAATGGGTTTTAACAGTTACCTCAGTTAAATCATAAGAATTTGTATCTAGCTGTGTTTCAAGTATTTTTTAAAAAGAAAGACCCCATATCTCAACCCAATTAAGATTCCATACTAGCTGCCTATGACACACAGAGACAATAGGGTGCAGGATTCCTAAGTGTAAAGCACCATGGTCATTGGAAAGAGTACTGAAATGGGACAAAGATGGCAATGAAGGGCCAGCTAGGCCTAGCTTCCTCTAGAACCACCCCAGCAACAATGAAAACTGTTCCCAAATCATCAAAAAGTTTAGTTAAGAGGAAAATGAGCAAATTAACAAGAGGAGAAGAAGAGGGGAGACATGTGGATTCCGTTTCTTCAGCCTGTCCAAGACTGTGTCAGAAAGCAGAGCCTCTGCCAACATCCTGTCCACAGACCAGAAGAGACAGAGAAATGCCCAATCCACTGTAATGTCCCAGTATGTGAAAGCCAGAAGAGGCAGAATCCAGGAATCATCATGATCCAACTCAATTACCATAACTAGGACCGTAGAAGGGGCCAGGGTCGACTCAGCCACTTCATTCAGGACCACAATCTCTGCTACAGTGTACTAGACCAAGGCAGCTTCAGAGGGGACAAGGTCAAAAAGGATATGACCAACCAGACTCGCCCTAAAACAGGACAAGGATGAAAAACTTGTGTTCTTACTTTAAGCTCTCTACTCTTGTCTGAAGTCCCACACTGAGAGAGAAAAGTAACACTAGATTTCAACAAGTGTTGTTCAGTCATTAGTCAGTTGTGTCCAACTCTCTGGGTCCCCATTTTGGGTTTTCTTGGAAAAGATACTGGAGTGGTTTATCATCTTCTTTTCCAGCTCATTTTATAGAAGAGGAAACTGAGACAGAGTTAAGTGACTTGCTTAGGGTCACACAGCTAGTAAGTGTCTGAAGTCAGATTTCAACTCAGGAAGATAAGTCTACCTGACTCTAGACCTTGTGTTCTGTTCGCGGTGCCACCTAGCAGCCTCCTCATGTTGGAGTTTTCTTGGCAAAGATACTTGAATGGTTTGCCATTTTCTTTTCCATCTCTGAGGAACTGAAGAAAACAGGATTTAGTGACTTGCCCAGGGTCATACAGCTACAAAGCATCTGAGGCTGGATTTGAATTCAGGAAGATGAGTCTTCCTGATTCCAAGCCCAGTGCTCTATCCACTGTACCAACTAGCTACTATGTAAAACCTTAAAAAGAAAGTTATAAAGAAATGCAAAGAGGGGTACCTTTAAAATCAAGTCATTCCTAGTTAAAAAAAAATCAAAGAAATAAGCAAGCAGAAGAGAACTATTAATAGAATAAGGAAATAAAATAAATTAAGAGAATCCTAAGATAAACTTCTAGAAGAAGGAAAAAAACCTGCAATAATGACAAATGAGAAGCCAAACAAACAAAAAGAAATGCATTAGCCACAGGGACTCAGTGCCTGGAATAAATAAGGAAGAATTGGAATAAGAGAAAATTATATTTAAATTCTTAAAAAGAGAATATATACAGAGATTCATAATCAAGTATTAGAGTTGGAAGAGACCTTGGAGGTCATCTACTAACAGCTGAGTAAGTAAAATGAGATTCAAGGATGTTGATGGAATTGTTCAAGTTCAGATAGCAGAATTTGAGCCCAGGTCCTCCAACATCACAGCTAATGATCTTTTCATTGTACCCCAAATACCTCCAATAGCTTAGAAGTGAAGATGGAAAGTGTTATCAAGATAATAAATACTCTGAAAAACAAGAGAAAAAGAGAATAAGAAAAGCCAATTCCATAAGAAATATCAAAGCAAAATCAATCAAAATAACAAAAGAAAATGGGATATATGACTTACCTAATATTGGAAACAAATGGCCAAGGAAGTGAAAAAAAGAGAGGTAATTTAAGAGTCTTGAGGATTTCTGGAAACTATGAAAAAAATAGGAAACTTGGATATTATGTTTAAAGAAATAACAAATTTAAACTGCCCAGAACTAATAGAATCAGAGAGCAAACTAAAAACAGGAAGAATCTTTAGTTTATTACCTGAATGAAAACTCAGATATTGTAAAATTGACAAATGTCAAGGTCTAAGGAAAAAAAAAATAAGAGTTCCAGGATGAAACATATCAGATACCAAGGACCAATGGTCAGAATAAAAAAAAGGCTTTTTGTACAGCCATGGTTAAGGTCATAATTCTTTTTTTTTTTTTGCTTTTTGGAGGAGGGAAGGTAGGGCAATTGGGGTTAAATGACTTGCCCAAGGTCACACAGCTAGTTTGTGTTAAGTGTCTGAGGCCAGATTTGAACTCAGGCCCTCCTTACTCCAGGGCTGGTGCTCTATTCACAGCACTAACCTTGCTTCCCCAGTCATAATTCTTAAATAAATAATTTTTTAAAAAGTTAGAAATGATCATGGAGCGGGGGAGATACTGGAAAAATGATGGAGTAGATTGTAAAATTTCAAGCTGTTAAGATTTTCCCCCACAAATAATATAATAATATGACCCTGGGGCAAATATAGAGTGATAAAAATAAATAAGAGTTAGGACAGAACAGGGATCCTCTTGGGCCAATCCGAGAAGATCTGAAGAAAAATCCCAGGAGAGTTTTGGAAACACCTCCAGGCTAGTTCCACTTAAATGACCAGAGGTTAGCTCTGGGATTAGCTAGGTTGGGAGGTTGCCTCAACCCCAGTCAAAGGAACTTTTACACCCAGGGACAGTGAGGGGAGTTGGACATCTAAGCTGGGGAACATCAAAGGAACCTGTGCTGACAAGGAATGCCAGACCCATCTGCACTTCAAAGATGCAGCCTGCTGTGATTAGGAAACACCCCAGGCCCAGCCAGTGCAGGGTGGATGCCACTGGCTGTCAGCACTTACAGGAGGTTGTAGGTCTTGATTTTGGTTGCTGGCCAGAGGGGAGAAATGAAGGAATATCTGAGAAGAGAGACACCATCCCCAGTCCCCCAGGGTTGGAGGTGAGTACAAAAACTAAGCTGCTACAAATTTAAAAAAAAATGAACAGGCAAAGGAGAAAGAATCCAACCACAGAGACTATGGGAACAGAGAAGATTGGGAATCCTCTTCAGAAGAGGATACTGATGTAAAGAAACCCTCTTCTACTCCTAAAGAGTAATTTAAATGGTCACCTGCCCCAAAATAATTAATAGAAGAACTTTAAAAAGACTTTAAAAGTAAATGAGAGGGGTGGCTAGGTGATGCAGTGAATAGAGCACCAGCCCTGGAGACAGGAGGACCTGAGTTCAAATCCGACCTCTAACACTTAACAAAAAAACTAGCCATGTGACCTTGTGCAAGTAACTTAACCCCAAATTGCCCTCCAAAAAGAAAAAAAAAAGGAAATGAGAGATACTGAGGGAAAAAAACAATCCAAGAAAAACAAGAAGATTGGAGCCCAGGTCCGCAGTTTTAGCCCCAGGGTGGCTGGGCCTTCGGGCGGCTGGAGGGACCCCAGAACACCAGCAATTGTAGCGATTCCAGAATTATCAGCACAGATATGCTGAGGACAAAGTGAGAGGTTAGTGCCCTATGGACTTTGGGACCAGGATTTGGGGAACACGTGGCTTCCTCCCCTGGG